>MJUU01053504.1:0-20287 GCA_002080025.1 Modiolus philippinarum
AACGATGATATAAATAATAAGCATATTTCTCATTCTTTAGATAAATTATTAGATGGAACAAAAACAAAAAAATCTTTACCAGAACTTGTTCATGATATTCCAAAACCTTCTATTAAATTTGTTCAAGATATTCCAAAACCTTTTGTTATACAAGATGCACAAATTAATTTTGAAGATGGAAGATTTAAAGAAGTAAATTATTAAGCGAGCGAAGCGAACGGGTTCCCCTTTAAGTACGGACCCTTAATTTTTTTATTTTATTTATTAAAAATGAAGTTACCAAAATATCCTCATTGTGCTATTATTTGTGGTCAGACCGGATGTGGAAAAACAGAATTTGTTCTTGATTTATTAGAAACAGAATATCTTCAAGTGTTTAATTATATTGTTATACTTTGTCCAACCATTCAATGGAATAAAGCATACAAAAATCGTGAATGGATCGGTAATGTTAAAAAACCAAAAGCGAAAAATTTGATAATTCTTAATCCTATTCTTAATAACGGAGAAGAAAAATTACAAGAACTACTTAGAATATGTTTTAAAAAATATGCTGGTCATCCAACATTATATATTATAGATGATTGTAGTGCAACAAAAGAATTAACTAAAAAAAGGGATATGCTTTCTGAACTTGCGTTTTCAGGGAGACATGCAGAACAATCAGTATGGGTAATTTCACAGAGATATAATTCTGTGCTAAAAGATTTAAGAGAACAAACAAAATGGTTATGAATGTTCTACACAAAAGATAGAGATAGTTTTGATAATTGCCTAAAAGAAAATGATGTTGTAGCGAGTTTGGAAGAAAGGCAAAGAATAAAAGAAGAACTTAAAAAAAAAGAAACACAGAAAATTAATATTAAAGACAGACCAACCTACTGGTTATTTGGTAATTGATTAGAGTTAATTAAATTTCATTTATTAAAAATGAAGAGAGTAGAATTTGATAGATTGTTAAAAAAACAAACAGATCACAATACACAAAAATGGACCGATTTAAAAATTGATAAAATTTACAAAATCACTGATTATAAAAATGTTAATACATGTTTTGGTAAGAACGTAATTTTATCTGTCGAAAATAATGGTGAAGTTTGGTGTCCTTCTCATCTTGCTGAAAAGATAGAAAACAAAAATACTCCTTTTTATGTAAGACCACTAGGGTTGAAACCATGTAAAAATAATAAAAAAAATAAATATCATGCTTATGATTTAGTATTTCCAAATTAGAAAAAACTAATGATTAAGAAATGATTAAGAAATGATTAAAAAATGATTTAAAAATGATTAAAAAATGATTAAGTTATAAAGCAAAAAATAGCAAAAAAAAGCAATAAAATAGCAATAAAAAGCAATGTTATTAGAAATACTAACAATTATAACAAACACTGCAGTATTATCATTAGTTGGATATGTTGTATTTAGTTTTTTTAAACTTAAAAATAAAATATATAAAATGAGCACTGAAGAATTTTTAAGAGATGATAATATTGAAAACATAGATTTTGATTCGAACGAAGTGAGCAGTTCCCTTTCAGAAAAAAACGTGAAAGATTATCAGCCGTTGTTGCTGGTGGGGGTAGTAAGCAATATCTGGGTAAAGAATTACAATTGTCAGAAACTGATACAATGACACCAGACCAAATACATAAATTATATTGTAAATATGAAGCAAGATTAGGAGCCAGTATGACCAAGACATTAGGAAATTCTTTTATCAATTTTTATGTTATGGGTGTATCAAAATATTTTAATGTTGTAAATACACCAAATTTAATGCAAGATTTAGGGGAAGATCCTTTTATCAATCACGCTTTAACTAATGTATGTTGTGAACTGTATTATAGATACGGAATGTATTTAGCTCCTTTTACTGCGATTTTAACAACAGCAAGACAAATTGATTTCCAAAAAAAAGATGAAAATAATGACATAAAAAAAGATGAAAATAATGACATAAAAAATGACGAGTGAAAATTCTGAAGAAAACAAAGAAGAAATAAAAGAAGAATCTAGCGAGCGAAGCGAACAGCCCCCTCCTAAAAAAAATCCAAAACGAGTAGCCGCTGGTAAGAAAGGTGTAGAAGCAAGAAAGATAAAAGCTAAATTAAGAAAAGAAGAAGAAGAAAAATTAAAAAAAGAAAACATGGAATCAAAACTAAGCTGGTGAGATTCAAATAACAAAAGCTAGAGAAACTAAGGATTCTTTTTATCATCAATGTCCAACAAACGGATACAATTTGAACAAAAATTACATACCATTATGTTTGGGATCAATTGTAGTTATTGGATTAGGATTGTTTTTTTATAACCAAAGCGATATACCAGAAAAAATGATTAGAGAAATTATGTTAGGTAAAGAAAAACCAAGCGAGCAATTCCCTTTAAAAACCCCAGAAAAACAAAAAGAAATTGACCCTTTTGAAATTAACTAATTTTATTTTTTTAAAAATGGATCCAATAAAAATAAATAATTCAATTATAGAAATGTTAATTTTTGCAGCTTAAGCTATAGGGGTTGTAAATAGTTATTATATGTTATATGAATTATATGAAGAAAAAATAGAACGTGATAATTTTGAAGAAGAAGAAGAAAAAGAAGAAGAAGAAGAAGAAGAAGAAAAAAAAATCTGCTCACTTTATTCGTAAAAAATGAAAAAATTAAAAATTTAATATATAAAAATGGCAACACCAAAAGACGGAAAACAAATAGCAAATATGTTATATCATGCTGGAGTGGAAACATTGTTAACAGTTGGATATGCGGAATTAGGTAAAAAAGTATTTAGAAGGTCAGCACCAAAAGTAGATTTTAACATGAATGATATTTTTATGTTATCCATTGACATACTGTTTGCAATGGCAACAAAAGACATGTTAATTAAGCAAGGTATTATACCTGCTGACATTATGAAGTAATAAACAAATTTTATTTTCTTAAAAATGGCAAGTGCTTTAGCAATGATGTTAAGAGGGGCAATAACAAACGCTTTTGCATTTTCTGGAAGTAATTATTTATTTTCACATATGGGTAGTGATGCAAATGAAGAAAAAATAAGACATGATAAAGCTATAGAAAATTTACAAAAAGAGACAGAAGAATGGAATAAAAGAAGAATTGAAAGAATAGATTATATTAATAAACAATTAAAAAAAGAAAGTCACGCAGTACAAACTTATGATGATGTTGATCAAGCTATGAGAGAATATTATAACGTTACTGGTAAACAAATAAATATACCTTATAATTCAGATTTAGATCTTAAACCAGTATTAAGTGATTTTTATACTCCGTCAGAAGATCAGAAAAAAAAAGAGAAATTGTATTTGTTGTTGGTGGTATGGCATTAACTGGTTTTGTTGCTTGGAAATTAAATAAAATGTAAAATGTATTTTAATAAATTAAATTAAATTTCAGAACATTTTTCTTCAAAAACAAATTCATAAACTTTATCTGGTCTTATAAAAGCATCCCAACCAGGAGGAAACTTAGATTATTTTTTACCTTCAAATTTTTTCATTATTTCCATTTGTTTTGATGTCAAAGGACATTCTCCATCATCTCTTAAACAACATATCTGATAATCTGATAATATTATTCTTCCTAATATAACTTAAGCTTCAGGATCGTCTTTCTCGGTATAAGCTTCAATCATTTTTTAAGGTATATTTTAGTTATAAAAAAAATAAGACTTAATATCCATAAGGATAACTTCTAATTAGATTTTCATTTTCTTCAAAAACCATTCTTTTATCAAACATATAATCATAAACTTTAACTTGTTCAACCGTTCTATGTTTATTATCTTTTCCTACTTTAATATTATTATATGTTACTGTTTCATATTTTTCATTTTCACTAACTATTTTTATTTTTTTATCCAACGTAATCTTTTCTTCTACTTCAGCATTGAATTTAAAACCTTTACAACAGTTAACTAGTTTTTCTGTATCTAATTTCATAGAATAATCTTTTGGACCAGCAGATATAAATTGTTTTATAAAATTAGCATTATGTTTTGAAGTAATTTCATCTGTTAAATCTCCTAATTTATTTCCCATCATACTCTCTATTTTTTTACAAGCTTCAGAACCATCATCGTTGTAAATACAAGAATCTGTATCAAGATATAATACTCTTTCTTGTAGAATATCCAATAGTTCATATAATTTTAATCTAGCATGTGCTGTTGTAAACAAAGCTATATAAACATTTACACTTTGATTGGGTTTAGAATATTCTTCTTTATTTTTATATTCAGTTAATACAATGGAATAAAAAAGATAACAGGAAACACCTACAATGGCCGGAAAAACATAGCCACATGCCAGAAAGTAAATAGGAACTGCACAAGAAAAAAAAACCACAATAAAAATACAAAAGACAAACATAAACAACGATAGGAACTCGGGACAGCCGATATATCTTCATCTAATATCATAGTGCTTATATCTTTATATTTTTCATTGAATACTATTTTAGTTAAATGTTCCAAATTAAAACAATATTCTTTTTGAGTAAAATTGTCTCTCATACCAAAATGTCCCCATAAATTATTTAAACATATTTTAGCTATAAATCTTAATCCTGAATTGTATTTAATTTTATCAATATCTAAATCATAAGCAGTATTATCTATAATATATTGTATTTTTGTTTTACATTCTTTATCGTTTTTACAATCAGTTTTACAATATTTAGGATTACATTTACATCCTGAAGCTTCTTGTTTATATTTCATAAAAGTATCTACATAAAGTTTAAATATATCTGTAGATGTTTTTTCGAAATGTTCTAGTTCATATATTTTTTGCAATTGATAACCTTTTTCTATTGCTTTATCTATTTCTATTGTAGACCATGTACCTACTAAAACTCTCTCTTCATCAGAATGTATACATTTTTCATTTTTAATATTTTTACATTCTTTACAATGTTTAATGGCATGTGCTTTATCATATTTAGTTAAGGTAGGATCATTTGGGATGTGTGTACATTTAACAGATATTTTATTCATACATGTTCTACACAAACCAAAAAGTAATTTATGGGTATTATCACTAGTTAATTGTTTATATGGTTAAAACAGGATGATATAATTTTTTAGGAGGTAATATTTTACATTTCATTATTCCAAAATAGTTAATCTTATTTTTGATATAATCATCCACATTTATGTGTGTATATGTAACAGGATGCCCTATTGGATATTTACAATATTTATTTACTGTAGGATATAGTGAACAAAAATCTACATATTTACCTTTTAAATCAGGAAGATTATTGTACAATTGAATAGTTTCTGTTCTTCCTCCATAAAATGCATCTCTTTTATCAATAGGTTTTAAATATGGATCAACTTCAGGATATTGTTGTTGATCAAACTCACATTCCCATATTGTATGAAAATTAACTTTTTCATTATTTTGTTTATAATAATCTTTAATAATATTTTCTCTATAAATTGTTTGATCATATAATTCTTTCATAGTTTTTTTATCTCTATCTTTTTTACATATTTCTTCTCGAGTTTTACATTTAGGACACCCATGCCAATAACATCCATAAAATTCATAAATATTATGAATTTTATTTTCTTTATCATAATAATAACCATCAACTTTATAACATTTAAGCGACTCGGTATCCTTATTATTAATAAATAATTTTTTTTCTCTTCCTCTTTTAGCATGTTGAATCATTATATTATATTCCAAAGAAATATACTCTAACCACTGTATTGATTTTTGTGAATATACTTCTTTAATTGTCATCTTTTTGTGAATTCCGATTGTTTTATTTTTCAACATTAGTGTTTCAAATATTTTTGTACAACATTGAGCAATTGTAATATATTGAAATGGATCAATACAGTTATTTGTTATATTTAAAAATAATTTTTTATATAACGTACAACCTTTTGCAAGAATTAAAACATCCAATAGACAATAATAAAACATTTCTCTATGGAATTTAAATTGTTTATTCTCGATTTTAATATACCATTCATCAAATTTTATTTTATCTTCATTTTTCATAGTATTATAACCATAATATTCTTTATCAGGAAAAATTCCCTTATATTTTTGATTTTCTTTTGTATTAAAAAAATGTGGGAAATATCCTTTATTACCTTTAAATCCAAATGTTTTTGGAAAATCAGCTAATTTACATAATGTAAAATTTATAGAATCTATAAATCTTAAATTTATTCCTTCAATAAAAATAGATGTTAATTTTAATCCTGAAGAAATTATGTTATGTTTAATTTTATTTTTTACAATATATCCTAAAATTGGTTGCATGTCATAACCTTTTCCGTAATGTGAAATAAAAGTATAGTTTTTAAATTTATCTCTTATAAAATATTTACAAAAATTATCTATTACTGAATCTAATTCATATTCTATTTTTTCAACATCATCAAATATTTCTTCAATACTTTCAGAATTTAAAATTGATAAATCAATAGAATCAATATCAAAATTACAAGTAAATCTTTTTATATAATTTTTTCTAAAACAATAGATATATTCTGTATCATATGCTATACAAAAATTCATAATATGTATTCCTGTTTCTTGATTTGCTTCAAAATCAAAATAGATATATTTATTATCTTTTACTTGTTTTGGTACCGATGGTTTCATATAACATAAGTGTTCTTCATTACTTTCCGTGTATTTTTCATAACATATTAAACATATTTTTTCACCACATTTATGATTTTTACCTGTATATGTTTTATTACATTTTTCACAAATATGTTGTTTTCTAATAGTTGTTACCGTATTATCTTTACATGTATGTTGTTCTGTATATCCAATTAAACATACTTTACAAAATTTATTTTTAGCCAAAAATCCTGTTATATTTGTTATAGTATCAAAATGTTCATCATGATAATATAAATATATTTGTTCACTATATTCTTCATTACCACTATATACAATATATTCTGTTCTATTTGATGAAAAAATAATTATTCTCATATTAAGATAATTTTCAAAAGTTTTTAAATCATCAAAATCATTTCCTTCTTTTTTTATTTCTACTCCTGATAGTTTATGTAAATCTTTAGCAGCTCTTTTTTGTAATGGTCTACCTTCTTTTATGTGTTTTAATTGAGAACATGTAAAATCTTTAAACAACTTGTTTGAAGATAAAGAAGTTACAATTGCTCTTGCTAAACAAATTGTATCATTATTTTTTATTTGGATAATACTTCTTTTATTTATTACATCTAATATTTTTAAACCTCTACCTTTACCTTTTCTATTAGGTATAATAGTGACTTCAAAAATAACTTCTTCTAAATTTAACTCTTCAGCACTATTTAATAATCTTTCCATTTGATCCATGAATAACGGTTTAACTGTATCATATGTTCTTATAGGCCATTGTTTATGTTTAGTAAATATAATTTCATGAAGGGGTATTATTCTTATTCTTCCGTTACGATAATCTTTTATAGAATAATCTATCATATGGTTAAAAGCTTTCGTAAATGTTCTTCGTGTTTTGTCTTTTAACCTAATTTTGTAATTAAACACATAAAGATTTGTTTTATGTTTATATTTTTTTATTAAACAAGTTTATATGAATCTGTTCGCTTGGATAAAATTTTATCCTTTTTTACTTCCATTTTTTAAGAAAACAAATTTAATTATATTTAAAATGTCTAAAATAAATCTAACAAATAAATTGGCAGATGAATTACATCATAGAGTTGTAAAATCTTTTCCTAAAAGACGTGTTTACGTAAATTCAATAGATCAAACATGGGCAGTTGATTTGGTAGATATGCAAAAATATTCAAAACAAAATAAACATTATAAATACTTATTAGCAGTTAAAGATGTATTTAGTAAATATGGTTGGTTAATTCCATTAAAAAATAAAACAGGAGTAACGGTAAGTGAAGCGTTTAAAACACTATTTAAAGAAAGAAAACCTTCCTTTGTGTGGTCAGATAAAGGATTAGAATTCTATAATCGGCAAGTAAAAGAATTGTTAAAAGATAATAAAATAAAATTATATTCAACCGAAAATGAAGAAAAATCTAGTGTAGTTGAACGCTGGATAGGAACGATGAAACCACATATGTTTAAATATTTTACTGCCTCTGGAACTTTTAAATATTATGATGTATTAGATAAATTGGTTAAAAACTATAATAATACATTTCATTCTTCGATTAAAATGACACCAGTTGAAGCAAGTAAATTAAAAAATGAATTAACAGTATATGAAAATTTATATCCAGAAAAAAAAGAAAAAAAATAAAAAACCTAAATTTAAAGTAGGAGATAGAGTAAGAATAACAAAAAAGAAAGGTCATTTTGAAAAGGGTTATACTACTCGTTGGACAAAAGAAATATTTGTAATTGTAAAAGTTTTAAATACAAACCCTATTACTTATAGAATAAAAGATTTAAAAGACGAAGAAATTATAGGTTCTTTTTATGAAGAAGAATTACAGATGACTAAATTTTAGATTTTTTTCTTCGCTGTACTGCCGGCTATTTTTTTTTGGGAGGGGGGTCAAAATTTTTTTCTCAGTTTTTCTATGTAAATATTTTGGGGGGTGTTTTTGTGTCTATTTTTTTTTTTGAGAGTCAAAAAATATGGGGTTTTTTGTGCTGTTTTTGCTTTTTTTGATAAAACTTATGTCATTTTTAGGTCTTTTGAGGTTTTGTTAGGGGTCAAATACCCGACTCATAATACAACGGGGGGTTACACCCGTGGTATTATGTGTGTTTTCCCCTACCTGGTTTATTTGCAATATTTAAATTTTAGAAGATGTGATCCAAAGTAAGGGTATCTCCCTTGTGCATAGCTCTGTCTTTATTTGGGATATCTTTTTGGTTCCAGTTGATTATTTGTACATTGCCAACTTTTGCACACCAGCCGGGGTCTGGTCTTCCAACTGTTTGGATTTGATCTAAACAAAGGAGACATCAGGTGTCGAAACGGCCATCTGCAGACAATGAATTTACAGTTACTTCTTTATTTTATTATTTATACAAATACTAATATAAAATTTTGGATATATAGTCTCTAACATTGTTTTTAGTTTATTACGTATATTTCTCACATCGAGATAGTTAAATTTTCACATTTTAAAGTTCGAGGTTTATCCGATCGAGATGTGAGAAATTGTCGTAATAAACCGGAACACAATGTTAGAGATTGTTTCTCTAATTTCAACTCAATTTATTTGAAGTGAAGCGATCTCCGTAGTCTCCAGTCTAAAGTATGGCGCCATTTTGTTGCTATCATCGTTGCTATGTGTATCCTTGTGCCATTCATTGAAAGGGGTGTTGAATATAATGGTTTTGATATGCTTACCCTTCCGGAGCACCTGATGTCACTCCCGGTTTTCATTGGAGTTCACACTATGAGTGCCTTAGTTCTTAATGTTATCTTTTTATTTCCGTGCATTGTAGCTGTCTCACGTCCTTGTTTTGTCTTTGTTTTTATCTGTTACCGTTTCTGCCATGTCTTTGGACTTCAATTTTTGTAGTCATCGCTTCCCTTGTTCCTTCGGTATTCTACTGCCGTTGTTTGATAAAAATGTCATATTATCAATAAGCTGAGTTATCGTAGTAATAAAAATGCAAAAACCGTTCCGCTAGACAATGATGCAGGTGTTAATTTCATCAACATCCGGTTGCACTATTTCTAGAAACTGACACGAGACATTTACATGATCGACCAATCGCCAACTGAGATCAAATAATACCCATGTTGATTATCATTTCGATAACCCATTAGTCAGGAGGTGTTTATATTTGCTAGAAATTAGAGAAATTAATGAAACGTTTGAACGAAAGAATTCTTACCGTTTGTCTAATTTCAGAAGCCATCTCCACCATTCCAGACGAAAGCTTTATTTTATTATAAAATGTATACAAAATGGTTGTACTTGAAATTGCTCCAACCACTGCAGAGATTATTGTGCTTACAATTCCTAAAACGTCATATATTATTTGCAGTGTTAAGAATAATAAACTACTGTTACTGTGAATTTAGTTCAAGCATATGGTAGTTTTGACAAGTTATGTCTATTCAGTTCAAATCGAATCTAAACAGTTTTTAGTCCATAAATATGTGTAAACCTTAAATGGTTACTTCAACTCAATTCCAGTAATTTTTAAGCAAAATCAAATAGTTATAGGAAGCAAAATTACAGGCAAAGTTAATGTTCGACATTTTCGAGTTCTCCGATAATTTAGGCAATGATATAAGTATCTTAGCAAATAAATGGCTCATATATATTGTTTACTTAATCATTCCTTGATTCTTGTAAAATCTGAAGAGGAAACGAAAAGCATTTTTTCCAATTTGTAGAATTAGTTCACAGAGGTCAAAATTTTCAAATATTTGGGTTGCATTATTCCATAACTGGGGTAAGTAGACATCTATATTGTGTAGTTTTCCGTTTGAATGGTAGATTTCAACTAAGTAGTATATATTTGCTAGAAATCGGACAAGTCTTTACATCAACTTGCGCAGATATTTTTTTGTATCAACTGAATTGTCTATTGTAATTTTGCAAGATCCAAAAAAACATTAATCCAGAAACATGGCAATAAAATATTCACATGCAGAGAACGTAAATGACTAAGATAAAACAAACAGAATAAAGCACTTACACGTTTTTCGGTTGATTGACTTCCAAATGTTTTGGTTTTATCTGCACTGATGAGACATAAGTTGTCGAAATGCGCAATTGTAGAAAATGGACAAAATAAGAAAGTTAGTATTGCTGTCGTGCATGGAGAACAACAAAATAAAAATAGCCAATAAAACTAAAATCTAAAAAATATATATACAAGAAAGAAATATATACATTTTTATTTTGTTGTTCTCCATGCACGACAGCAATACTAACTTTCTTATTTTGTCCAATTTATATGACATTAAGCTGTCTCGTAGCATATATTTTTATTGTAGAAAATGAATTGACAGTAACTTCGGTGTTCCGTTATCTATTGCATGAATTTCAATGCTATCTCTCATGTCGATGCCACTGCTGGTGGCCTGTTAGCGCGAAGGGAGTTCACCAATTTAGTACTCAAGTACTTCGGTGCTGGCCCCACAACCAATTTTATTATTAAACTTGCAACATAAAAAATTATGATTTAAACTAAGGAGAATATCATTCATGTAAAGCCCTGTTCTTAGTTGATATTGACCTTTATAGCAGAAAAGACATTAACAGTAACGTCAGTATTAAGCATGAGAAACAAACGTTATTGCAGTATAAAATTGTACTTCTGAAATTAAGTATTTGTTTTAATCACTACATACAGACGTTTTCAGGGATCGGTAATTACTGAGTTTCGAACGTTAACACAAGGTGCCACATACTCGTCCGCTATTGAATGGGTACCATCATCAGTTGTTGACATTGGCAACGTGTGATAAGATTAGTAATTAACAGGACTGTAACGGGTTTATCATACATATATCCGTTCTGACAGTATATAATACATTTTTACAATTTTACACGCATAAAAATATTTAACTATCAAATAACATAATGAAATAAATTATGCAGATCGAGGTAAAATTTGTTACTGTAACTGATAAAATATCTACACTTTCTTTAACTTTGCGTATTAAAGATTATAAAACAATTAATGCATGCTTCCGTACCTATTTTTCGTATATTGATACATTTATTATTTAAAAGTTTTTGTTAAAGTTAACTCATTTATTTTATTTATAATTTCTCTGTAACCTAACATAGCTGAAATTATATTTATTGATTTTTCGTATATGTCGGCAGGGTATAAATCTGATGTTTTTATTAACTTAAATTTAGAAAATAAACAAAATATTCTAAATTTTCTGAAAGTTCAAATTTATTTAAAATTCTTTGATCCTTAACGTTTTACAACATTTTATTTTACAAAAAGATGTGGTTAAAGAAGGAGCTGTAAATGTGATGCCGGTTCTAAAGTTAAAAAACAAACTATTAGCTTGTAACCACTACTCCTCCTAAACCACTGATTGAAATTTTGTGAAACTTATGCATGAGCTTAAGTACATATTTTAGAATTCTATAGTGTATTTTTTATAATAATTCCTTTTATACAGATTCGTGAAATAATCTGAACTTTGTCATTTTGGCTCAATGGAAACCATATGGTTACAAACTTCTTTTTAATACTCCTCCTTAACCACTGACACTCATGGATGAGCTTGATTACATTTTTTGCATGTGCAGTATGTATTTTTTCCACAATTTTCCTTTTTTTTCAGATTTTTGACATATTTTGGAGTTTGTCGTTCTAGCTCAACGGAAATCACATGGTGGCCACCTGTCATCCACTATTCCTCCTAAACAGCTGATTTTAATTTGATGAAAATTTGTCGGGAGGTTTTTTATAATTACTTATTGTAGATGTGCCTTTTAAATTTTTTTCCAACCTTAAAATACCAAAATGCAATTTCCGTTTCTTATTTTTCATTTATTCAAACTATAATCGATTTAAGCTCAAAATTCCGAAACCGTTTGGAAACTAGTCATAGTGTGAAAACCCTAGTTGCCATTCCATTTCATTCGATTTCGATCGGAAACTGCAGTTTTTGTGCGAAATACCAAGTATTCAGCAAAATACCATTTTACGAGAGGATATGGAGTAAATGAACATGAGACCATAACACATATATACTATGTATATCGGAAACTTCAGTTTTCGTATGATATATCTAGAATTTCTTTTTCTTCTTTCTGGACAACTTTTGGATTATGGCTTTCCATATTATTTGATTTTAATGCTGCTGATGAGAGGTTACTCCTTGAAAAACGTGTACAGCAAAACAAAATTTACTGTTTTTTATGCAACTTCGGTATTTTTCGTATTTCAAACGAAATGCTAGGTATTACGCATTTTTATTTTGTGATTATCGCGTGTCATAAATTCCGCCCAAAGAGCTACTTCGTGTCATCATACACTTACTATTTGGGTATGGTGAAATATCATATATGAAGGCCTGAAGATGACTTGAAAATGAATAACAACAATAATATTGTTTTTCTTTTGCTTGGTTTGACCATGCATATGTATTTCTAGAATCTTTTTTCATGTGCGTTTACTCCGTATCCTTCCTTTATTAATTCTCTCCTTTTCTTTTTCATGCTTATTTGATGTCTTTATATGTTTTTGATTCTGATGTTGCCATTGTCTTTGGATAATTCTCGTTTAGACTGACGGTTTGGTTCTCACTTACATTAATGCATCCTTCCCCGCTTTGCATGATTAAAAAATAATAACAAAATACCTAATAGAAAAAAGAAGGGAAACGGGGAATGTGTCAAAGAGACAACGACCCAAGGGGAGTAATAACAACTCAAAGCCACCATAAGATCTTCAATGAACGGTGAGAAAACCCTACACCCAGTGGCAGGTCGGAGTCGGCTCCTGAACAAAGAGCAAGCAAGTCCAGCGAAATAAACATCATCCTAGACTCCTGTAGACATAAAGTAAACTAATTAGAAAAAGGACAAGACACACAAAGGCTTAATAAATTCCTGACTTAGGACAGGCGCAAACCTGCTGCGGCGGGGTAAAACTAGTTTTATTGGATCCAAACCTTCCCCCTTCGGCCAATGTGATAAATCAAAAAACAATCGTAACAACAATAAAATTCAGTTGGCAACAATACTGAGTCAATTGTGAAAAATGAAACTGAAAGAACTAAATATACGGACAAAAACATGAAATCAAAAGAGACTACTAACAGTTAACTGACATGCCAGCTCCAGACCCATCACCAACTGACAAAGTAAGTTATGTACCCTCAGTATACAGCTTCCACCAAGATCCCTTCCTGTCAGGAGTTTAGAATAATGAATTCATGTATATACCGGAATACATAACCCGTGTCCATGCAATACATATTTTAGAAATTTAGAATGTGCTTAGTTAAATTGCAAAGACCCTATCAAAAAATCAATGTTAATACCAAAGAAGGCCATACGTAATGACTTGACAATACCGTAATTATAATCCTTATGAATTAGACGATTTAAAGGTTTTATAAGTTTGTTAGGCGAGTTTAAGTATTTTTTACTCTTATGTAAAACATTACCGTAAAATAAGGGATGTGAACTACCAGCCTTGATTAGATATTTACAGGTTGCATTGTATTTATGAACTAAGTCTAAATATCGACGATAAAATTTAGTAAAGGTTTTAACAAGTTTGTGATAACGAAAACCCTGATGTAATAGTTTTTCAGTTATGAAAAGATTCCGTTCATTAAAATCGCAAACGTTATTACATACTCGAGCAAATCGAACAAGTTGAGATATGTAAACACCATATGATGGCGCTAATGGAACATCGCCATCCAGAAATGGATAATTAACTATGGGAAAAGAAAAATCATCCCTTTTATCATAAATTTTAGTTTGATTTCTAATTATGGCCATTTAGACAACTTTGTCTCCTCAGTACAGATCAAATCAAACTTTTTGAAATCCAGAAACTCAAATATGTGTTCAGCTGACAAAGAAAAAATGCCTTGAGGATCTAAACAGAAAAGCCAAAATCAGGTAAGGACAGAACTATGCACGAGTGCGATACTTAAGGAATTCAAATCAATTAACAATCTGAAGACACACATTAGATAGGAAGAATATACAACCACGATTTGCATGTTGTATCCGAAATACTAAGCAGTTTTAGGGGTTTATGTACCTTCTGTAGTAGGGGACTCTTCCGTAGAATGATTCGATGATGGCTGTTGTACCAAAACTTTATCAACAGTTGCTTCACTAACCGATGAAACTGAAAATATGAAAACAGATCATAAATACTATAATGATATGTTTTGTTAAAACGTCATTTTTTCCAGATATGAAATAATATGGTTGATGTAATATTTGTTTGAAATAATTCCACATTTGAATATTCCAAATTTACAGTGATGCCCTTTCAATTATAATTTGCATATTCGTACAACATTGTTTAATTACCTTCACTTCCAGTTGACACCTCTACTGTAGAGTGTTTGACTGTTGGTGGTTGTTGATCAATCGACTTGGACACAGGCTCTAGGAAGAATTGAAATGTTTATTGATATAATCTGGCAATATGTTTTATCTAGTAGCTTACATGTACTATGTTGAGTACTTTTAAAACAAAATTTTACAATATCAGTTATTTTTATTAGTTCTATTGGTTTTTATATCCACTTTAAAAAAAATCTTTTGTAATACCACTAACAATTGCGTAACAATATTAATTAGACTATTGGCTTTGAGATAACTGACAAATTTCATATTAGAATTACAAAATTATAGTAAAATGTATAAAATAGATATTAAGACGTAAGGTCTCTAAATACTTACATAAAAATGTTATATGATTCCAAGTTTTTGTGTTTAAGATTTTATGAACATTTTAAATTCCTCTGATTAAATTCATTTTATTGCATTTACTAAGTATATGCTTTAACCTAAGTTAAAACTTGGTTAGTTCTCGGCTACGATGTTTGCCTTTTATTTAGCAGTTCTCAAAACCGGTAATGTATGTACATCAGGAGAAGCTTATCATGTCGAATGAAAGGGTCTTACTCCGTAAGCTGTTAAACTTGTCACTGTTACTTCTAAAACAAAGCACATGTACTTTTTAAAAGATTGTTGGGTTTTAAAATCAGTTTGCCATTTATGCTATACTTCTATTTAATTTCTATAACTAAAATGGATGAAAGAACAAAAGTTCTGTAAATTGACATCGAGTGATTTTGTAGGCCAACGGATGACAGTAATTGTAAGAGCACTTTACAGGTTTAATTTATGTTTGTTCACGATCCCGCATCATTGACTAGAAAAGGCATGGATGTATCGTGTTTTGACATTTAGCAAAACATTCCGCTAAAAAACGGTGTTAGGGGCAGTCTTGAACTTACTATGAGATATAAGCAATTGTTAAAGGCCTCATGGTGACTTCATTGTTGAAGACCTTAGGGTGACTTCATTGTTTAAGGCGTCATGGTGAGTTCAAGATTAATATAAAATAAAACCGTTGTTACTTTGCTTTGTTATACCATATATTTGTAGAGACTTTTCATACTATTCATTGACTCAAGATTCTCTCATTGCTGACATAATCGCCCAGTGAAAACCTTTTTATGCCTGGATACAGTTACAGTCAATTTATGTCCGACAAAAAGATTTATGTAATTTAATTACATACAATCAAAATTTATAGAAATTCAGTTATCTATTTTTTTTTCAACGAAAAGAAGTTCAAACTTGACATTTCAAGTCATAATTTATTTCTCCATCATTTATCTTCATTGAAGAAGATGACCTACCTGTAAATCTTTTGCTAGAGCCAGTAGTAAATAAAATCGTGGACTCTATAAAAAAGCATATCTTACTCAATAACAAAAGAAAAACACAAAGAGATTCTTTTTTTCTGACTTCCATAGAAACTGAACAATACATACAAGATTGTACTCTATATTTCAAATACTTGTTCTTGTACACCTTTGGAAGTGTTTGATATTTTTTTCTATGTAAATATGCTATACATCTCTTTTATAATGCTAGTAAGGTTTGAAATATGAATATACATGTATCATAATTAAGCTGATGCAGTATTTCCCGATTTGATAACTGTATGTAGTATCGACATTATATATCAAACCCCTTTATAATTAATTTTGTTCTGAGGTTTGATGTTGTTTTAATCGATATTGAGCTCGTAGGTATTGGATCAATTATAAGGATGCACTTCTTTATATCTGAAGAATAGTAGTATGCTATCTGTAATATCATATTCACAAAAAGATTTTCCATATATAGTTGTTGGCCTTTATTATTTCATCACCATCCAAAATTACCAGTACATTTCATATAAAAACGACTCATGCTAAAAAACAATCCCCCTTAAATTAATTTCTGCTACGATCTTCAATTTTTTTCACAGTTAAGCAGAGCTTAACAAATAGTTTCATCTATTATTTGGAAACTATTTTATGCTTAAAAGTTTTATTGTTTTTATGATTTAAAGTCAAGCACAAAATTTTAAGGTAAAGATTTACATTGTATCTTTAATAAATAGTGAGAAAGAAAATTCTATCTGTAATTAAACCATGAAAATCTAAATACCACTTGAGATAAAAATTATTTCAAACAACCAGAAAAAAATGTTTGCAAAGCTCTTTTATAGGGAATTTAAATTATGAAAATCAGACCAGAAATGAATTCTAGAAAATGTTTTGAAGATGGGACCTTTTTATATTAAATGCACATGAAAAATTGACGTTGTTGAAATAATTATGGCCAACTACTGTATACATTTTTACAAATACCTTGCTCATGCATACGTAAACCTTAACACTTACTATAACTTTCCGAGTGCGGAAACAGTAGGTGTCTTGGTACATGCATTCTTGAATGTGTATGTTCCAGACCATACGCGTATCTGGACCGTACGCGTACTGTCCGGACCATACGAGTACTTTTTTAAAATACCCATACGGTCGGACCGTACGCGTATGGTCCGACCATATGCGTACGGTCTTGCTATTTCAAAGTCTTGCGTGTTCTTGGATAATACATCAATAGATTAATATATAGTATACAATTTTATTTAATGAATTAAGCTCCTATGTTGAGAAACAAATAAGATTTTCTGAAAATCGCTATTTTTTAAAGAAAATAAGAAAAAAATAACGTAATTTGAGATAAAATAATAAAAAGAACTAGTGTTTCGTAAAAAATAAATTGAATATTAATTGATATAAAATATATGGTCTTCTTGTCTGAAAATCCTGACTAAAAACTTATTAAATACCGCCTCTAAGGAACAACAACATTTTTCCCAATTACCGAAAAAGGGTGCAATCCCAAAATCTCGTAAAGGAACAACTGAATAAATAAAACAGCGGCAATAGCATATCTTCTTAATGTAAAAATAAAGTTTATGTATCACCTTTCAAATTTGTGTGAAAATAAGATTTTTTTTTTATAATTTCACTGTTTCTATAATTTCATGTATATTACAATTTTTATGAAGACCTAATAATTTACACGGTTTTAGTGGTAGTTAGTGCTAGCAGTGTTGACTGTTATTTTACTATTTTGGTAGTGTCTGTCTTTTTCTTTGTACTCATACGGTCTAAATATACATTTGTACGCGTATGGTCCAACTCGTAGCAGACCCTACACGTATACTCATACGGTCCGACCGTACGTGTATGGTCGGTCTTACGCGTACTGTCGGACCATATGAGTATACGCATACGATCCGGACCGTACGCGTACGGTCCAAATACGCGTATGGTCTTGAACATGTATATCTTTTATGTTACCTTTGGAATAATATATGTTTTAGTGATCATTTTTTATCTAATATAGCAAGCAAACTGCCAAGTGTTACTCTCATCTTAATGTTCAATGTATTTTTCCTGAAGCCAGCAATGTCATCAGTCATATCTTGTTTTTGAAAAGAACAAAGAGTCTTCCCTTTTGTCATCATTTTAGGATTAGCGTATATTAAAGAAACATAAACTTTTAAAGTACATTACAGATACCAACCATCCGATGTCAAAAACCTTTTACAATATTCAGTTTTGATCCACGTTGCTGCAAAATGGTAGAAAATATCAAATTTTATAGTGAATACTCTTGATTTCAACATAAATGTAGTACTGCATTAACCTTTTCCAATTATATCACGCATATTTTATAACAATATTACGAATTAACAAAGTACAAATATTGATCGATATATTGACGACTCTGAACGTCTGAAGACAACAAGTATGATAAATTAGACTTTCAATTGAAGTTTCAGTTTTTGAGCAGTAATTTTGTCAACAGATTGAAATAACCGTCTTAAAACCAAGGGTTTTTTTTTATTACTGTTTCAATTGTTACTACAAACTTGAAACGTTCGCCATGATGATTTTACAGATTGTTACAATGCTCTTTTGATTAGACTTAGATTTTAAAGTCGATCCGACGAACACCGACCATTACAAACTGCGCTTTACGTTGGCAGTTTGACGGGTGCCGAACTTGGTGAAGATCCAGACTTTCCAGAACACTTTTCCTCTAAAACCACTGTAGCAAATTCAACTGATTTTTACAAAAATATTATAGGGCATGTCAACTACAAAGATTGCTCATTTTGATCCGAAACGACAAAAACATATGGCAGTCAGTGCGTAACGGAGTTTAACATTTGACCTTAGGGGAAACATCACTTTCATCATTTGCCCTGAAAATATGAAAGCAAATTTTAGTTAAATGCAGGCAAGGTTTAAAAAATGATTATTTTGTTTCGATTAGACAACATACATGGCCGACAGCGCAGAACATAGTTTAAAATTGCCCCTATGGGAAATTCATATTTTTATCATCATCTCTGAAAATGGAAGAAAATTCAACCAAACTTTATCGCCTATTCAGTGCATTATCAGATAAATGGAAGAAGAAAATCGTAATGGAATTCATTTAATTGCTGAGAAATGCTCTACTGAGACAGAAAAAAGCGGATTCAATATTGGACGTCGAAATGAAACGGAAATGGAACAACTTGTTAAGACTTAAGCCTATCTAAGCATACATATATTTTTTTCACATGAAGACAAAATGGAAAATCGTATACAATAGAATTTACGTTTTATAAAATAAACAAAAAACTTACTGTTACAACTGTTTGTCAGGAAAATCCAGTCATCAGTAAATGAACTATTGCTGTGCACTATTTGAACTGAAAATGGCCATGTCAACATAAACGGCAATATCGACTGTTGATTTTCCGTACAGTTACACAAGATCGGTAAGGTTCTTTAAAAATATAAAAATGGAAAGGAAAGTATTACGTAAACATCAGATAATGTTTTGAAATTATCAGTTGTGAAAAAAATGAACTATTGTTGTGCACCATTAGAACTGAAAATGGCCATGTCAACATAAACGGCAATATCGACTTTTGATTTTCCGTACAGCTACACAAGATCGGCAAGGTTCTTTAAAATATAAAAAGGGAAAGGAAAGTATTACGTAAACATTAGATAATGTTTTGAAATTATCAGGTGTGAAAAAAAGAAAGTCTTTGTTTTGTTATCAAACAACCTTTCCGAACTGAACAAATATTTCAAGCAGCAAAGACGTCCTCTGTCATTTGTAAACGTTTCTATTTTCTCTGGGAAATGTCCTTTAAAACAGCAAATATGTTGCATTTAATAAAAATCGCAATAAATATTCTTTCAAACTAAGCCTTTATGACATTGCATAAAACAAAA
>MJUU01053504.1:20324-53515 GCA_002080025.1 Modiolus philippinarum
TGCAAAATAGTTTAAAGTTTAAAGGCGTTTTCATTTTCTTCAACAAATATCAACGGTCTTAATATGTCTTTATCATATCGTTTGTTCGGATATTTAAACCCAGCAATTGGTTATAGTATTTTAATAAGAAACTGTGTGTGATCACGTCAGAAACGAGGAGATATATAGTACCAATCCCCAGTGGGAGGGGAAAGGAAATGGGCGATATAGGTTGATCTTAAACCTGAAGGCTACAATAGCCTGTCCATCTTGAAAAAGTTATACCCTTGTCTGTTTAACTCGAATGATTCATGCCCGTAATATAACAACTAGAATATTCGGCTAACTTACTGTATCTCTCGACTAAAGCGCATGTTTTAGTTGGATAATTAACTCTTTTTTCCGTTTGTTGGATCTTAAAACATTATATTCTTTAAACCAATTGTTTTTTTATTATTATCTTTATGGTATAGATATTCAACCGTGCTGAATACCAATTAAAATGCCATTCTTGTCAACCGACGAAGTGGATTTAACTCGTTGCAGAACAAGTTCCGCAATTTGTTAAATCCTTTTGAGTGGTTTTTCGGCACCCATGACATTTTTTGATGTTCACTAAGGTCGATATTTATAAAATCTCTGTCCTTGCTAGGATTGATCACAATAAAACGCCAAAACTGCTTAGAACTTACAGCTGCGCTACGGCTTACATCAGCATGTTTACTATTTGTACAAGACGTAACAATGGGTAAATCAAACAATATGAACAGTGACTCACAAATGCACTGAATGATGGAGGAGTGAGACAATCAGGACAAAAAGATGCAATACAAGAAGAAAAAAGAAGGTAACACTTCTATTTTCTTGTTGTATTGTTTCTATTTGTTCAAATTGTTAATATATAACACATAATGTTTTGATTTGATCTGCACTTAAGAGACTTAGATGGTTGAAACGCGCATATGCATTAAATATTAATTAATATTAACTTAGGTATTTTTTTTATTTATTTAAACAATAAAGCAAACGACAAATACTTCGAAGAGACCCTGCAGAATACATGGGTTGCACATCGTTTGCAATCCGGATTTGACTCTTCATTTAGACGAGGTCATCTGGGGTCAACCGGAGGAAAAATGACATCATCCAACGTTGGAGCAAGGGACAGATATTTTCTAACAACGAATCTTATGTTGTTATTCAACATATGGGTAAATCATCACTTTTAACTGACAAAGAAATCCACGAGGAACATTTCCAACCCACAAAAAACAAAACTTGAATGGAAATGAAGAAATTACTATCTTCGTCTACCAGTTTTGTACCAGATTACTCCTTGTTTGGCTAAAATAATGAGTGATCCCGCAAATGCGCAATCGGTGTATAACATCCCTAATTAACTTATTCAATATTCAGTTGTTGTTTGTTTGATTGTTGTTGTTTATTTTTGTTGTTTATTTATTTTTTCTTTTTGCTTGGTATTGTCCTTTTAATTTTTGCTTGAAGACATTTCTTAACCTTGCTAAACAATTGTAAGAGTGCGTGCGAAATTGTAAAAATAATTCGCATTTAACGTTTAGTAACTTCGGTATTTAGTTATTAGTATAAACCAACAAGCGGAAATACTTTAGACTTTACAAAACGCTTGCAATGCTTTTACAAAGAACTCAAAAGGGAAGATTTTAAGCTTACCTTGAGTGCATACAAGATTACTGCCTAAGCACATACTTCGAAAAAAATTTAATGGATTTGATATGGGCCATTTTTTCCTAAATTGCTCAGCGCCTGAATTTGGTACGATCGCTATGATAATTTAGCTCCACAATCAATATCGAAGATATTCAAAATATTTCTACAAAACATTATCTTTTAATATTTTTATGTCAAACACGATTTGGAAATATTAGCAAGTTATGTTTATATTGTGTTCTCCTCTGGAGTATCGCAATGCCTCTAACAGTGTCTTGTTTATGATGTTTTCTTTCAATCTAAATGGTCTTTACCGGAATATTCGGAAATATTTCATTTACTCTGGACATTAACAAAGGCGGCTGTAACCACTAAAAATGTTATCCAGTTCTGAATAAAATGGTCGATATTCCTATGAAATAAGTAAAATGAAGGTACTTGCCACAACAATGGACCTAAAACATGCTTTGCATATACAATTTTCAATGGAGTGTACCAGTTGGCGTCTGCCAAGTCAATATTGCATTTTTTCAACTATATATTAAGTCCAAGAGATATTCAACCGTCTTTGTTTTAATTTCTGACCCAAATTCAAGCCGGTTTGGTATATCAAAATTGTTTTATAACCATAGGCATATAAAGACTTGTCAGATTGTATTTTATATACCATTAAAAATCTACTTACATATCAACAAATAAATTGCTGAATACTTGAATCGACAAACTGGATAGAGGATTATCGTGTAAGGCCCTGAAAGAAGCAATTATAATATGAAATTATGTAGATTTTGGTAATAACAAAATTAGCAACCAAATTTTGAAGAGCCGAAATGAAATCCAAAGGGTAAAAAGACAGATGAGTACAAACCCACCGAACAAAATGGTTAACCGCAATGGTTCTGACTTGGTATTTCAAATGAAATGGCTGCTTAAACCGGATTTATCATGTCTATGGCGCGCTTAACCTTGTTCATTCAGTTTTCTACGGCCGTTTCTTTGAAATTAAAGTAGTACCTTTTTTCGTACATTTCAGTTTTAAATGACAATTTTTGGCGAATTCTGGATGCAAGTCTAAAAGATATAGATCCAGTGGTTTCTGTTGTTTGTCTTATTACTATTTCTTTAGGATGGGGGTAATAACAAAATTACTTAAAAGAGTAGTCAAGAGCCGAAGTCCATGAGACAAAAAGACAAATTAGGTGGAAATCATTGGCAAAATTGGCAAATGCAATGGTCCTGACTTGGTACAGGCATTTCATAGGTACTTCAACGAAAAAATTGAATAATCACGTTCAATGAATATGACGATGCAAAAAGAAAAAGCTATTTGCTTCAATAATAAGAAATTGAACTTTTAATCCTCCCAAAAATTAGATTAAAGATAAATTAGCATCATTTAAAAATTACAATTTTTCTACTACGGTATTTTTGTCTTCGCATTTACCAGTTCTATCGAGAGCTTAAGAGAACTGGTTCAAAATAAATTGGAGTTACGGCGCCCTGGCCACTAAATGAGATTAACTACGACGAATATTCAAGAAAACTGCAAAAACAAGTAAAAGTTAAAATTGCTGTGCATCTACTTGCATTCATGAATCTATTTGAAACTGTATGTTTTGTAATTTAAATACAACACTTAACGTGCGTCTTGATGCACCATGTCATCATTATGTATTTGTGCCATGAAAATTGATACATTATAAAACTTTGCTTACAAAATTCTTCGTTGGAGTACCTACACGATTTCAAAACGAATAGTGTGTTAAACGATATATTGATGGGATTTATTTAGCAAAAGATGCGTTATTAATGGCGAGAACATCATTAATGTATTTATAAGTTGGATTGAAAAATTTGGCATTTTTAATTTTATGAGCTTTTAGAATCCATGAAAAACTCGTAGGAGTATAAGGATAAGTCTGCAAGTAGAGGAGCCCAATCCATGCTCATCAGTGTACCAGTGTGCTGTTGCTAAATATATAGAACCTCCAAATGTGACAAATATATTATAATTAAGAAAATCGAATATTCTGAACACATATTTTTCATTATAGTATACTTGGTTTTGAAAAATAAATGTATTTTATAAACCATTTTTTTTTTTAAATTTTAAAATAATATCTTTGATTCGTTGTAAGTTTATCATGAAAAAGTGTGATATAGATTGTGGGAAAAATCAAACGTTTTATGAGAATGTGATTTAAACTAGAGGCTCAGATACTGAGCCTGAATCGCTAACCCGACAAAATGCTTACAGCAGGTGATGAAGTGATGTTTATCCCATAGGATCCTATGTTAAAATATGTAAAGTTTTGTTTGATTTGCTTCAGTGGTTTCAGAGGAGAATATGAAAATGTGAATTTATCAAACGGCCAATGTTACACTATGTTTCATGCTGGCCGCCATGTTTTTTTGTCGAATAGGAATTAAATGAGCCATCTTTGCAAAGGATCTTTAGTACATCATTCTGGTAAAATTTGGTTGAATTTGCTTCAACAGTATTAGAGGAGATAATGAAAATGTGTTTTTTCCCACAGGGTCCTATGTTAAACCGAAGTTCCGTGCTGGCGGCCATGATTTTTGTCGGATCGGAACAAAATGAGCAATATTTGTAAACGACCTTCCATACATCATTCCTGTAAAGTTTGGTTGAATTTGTTTCAGTGGTTTCAGAGGAGAAGATGAAAATGTGAATTTCCCATAGGGCCAATGTTAAACTATGGTCCGTGCTTGCGGCAATGTTTTTTGAAGAATCGGAATAAAGCAAGCAATCTTTGTAAAGGACTTTTAGTGCATCATTGCTGTAAAGTTTTGTTGAATTTGCTTCAGCTGTTTCAGAGAAGTTGATTATAATGTGATTTTTCACATAGGGTCCTATGTTAAACCCAAGTTCCGCGCTGACGGCCATGTTTTTTATTGGATCGGAACGAAATGAGCATTATTTGTAAAAGACCTTTCATACATCATTCCTGTAAAGTTTGGTTGAATTTGCTACAGTGGTTTCAGAGGAGAATATGAAAATGTGAATTCCATAGGGCCAATATTAATATTAAACTATGTTCCTTACTGGCGGCCATGTTTTTTGATGAAAATGTGATTTTTCCCGTAGGGTCCAATGTTAAACCCAAGTTCCGCACTGGCGGCCAAGTTTTTATCGGATCGGAACGAAATGAGCAATCTTTGTAAAGGACCTTCCATACATATTTCCTGTAAAGTTTGGTTGAATTTGCTTCAGTGGTTTAAGAGGAGAAGATAAATATGTGACTTTCCAATAGGGCCCATGTTAAACTATGATCCGTGCTGGCGGCCATGTTTTTGACGAATCCAAATAAAATGAGCAATCTTTGTAAATGACCTAAGTACATCATTCCTGTAAATTTTGACTGAATTCGCTTCAACAGTATCAGAGGAGTTGATGAAACTATGATTTTTCCCATAGGGTCCTATGTAAAATCCAAGTTCCGCGCTTGCAGCCATGTTTTTGTCGGATCGGAACAAAATGAGCAATCTTTGTAAAGGACCTTCCATACATCTTTCCTGTAAAGTTTGGTTGAATTTGCTTCAGTGGTTTCAGAGGAGAAGATGAAAATGTGAATTTCCCATAGGGCCAATGTTAAACTAAGTTCCGTGCTGGCGGCCATGTTTTTTGAAGAATCGGAATAAAACAAGCAATCTTTGTAAAGGACCTTTAGTGCACCATTCCTGTAAAATTTGGTTGAATTTGCTTCAGCTGTTTCAGAGAAGTTGATGAAAATGTGATTTTTTACATAGGGTCCTATGTTAAACTCAAGTTCCGCGCTGACGGCCATGTTTTTATTGGATCGGAACGAAATGAGCAATATTTGTAAAGGACCTTCCATACATCAATCCTGTAAAGTTTGGTTGAATTTGCTTCAGTGGTTTCAGAGGAGTTAATGAAAATGTGAAAAGTTAACGGGACGCCAAGTGATGGCAATAGCTCACACTGACCCAAAAGGTGAGCTAAAATGAACGGAACTTAAGATTTTTAAATAAATAATTCCAATTTATACGTTCCTTTCGGGCATGGATGGTCTCACAGTATTCCTGATGCCTGTCTTTGACTTCACATTAGGTAGTTAAAATACAATGGCCATAGAATACCGAATGAACGAAGCAACGGTTACATTAATCGAAGTCCAGAGACAAGGCAAAAACGAGACTGTATTTCTTCATGGACTCGTAAATGCTCATAAAATTAGAATTGCTAAACCAATTTCACTTATGAATGCATTGATGATGTTCATTAAATTTATAATGCATTTTTGCTAAATGGATCCCATCAATATATCATCCATAATAAGAGATGAAGGAAACAACAGAAACAGCTAGATCTACAGTTTCGTGGACTTTCATCTCGAATTTAAGAAACAACTGTTGTGACGGGGGTGTGCCCCGTAAAACGAATCTAATTGGCTGAAGTACAAAATTAATAAGGTGGGGTTAATTTCTTAAGTTTTATTATCATTTTCATTGTAAACATAAAATAATCTAGAAATTTCAGACCCAATAAAACACAACCTTTCAATGATTTATTGAAAGGCTTTTCGACCTCAAAGTGCACCCTGTCGTCTCTGTACATAGTTAACTCGTTCCAAATATATGTATCGTGGCTCTATAATATAGAACTTCTTTACCATGTTTGCTGCCACTAATTCATATTGTTGTTATAGACAAATAACGAACAATAACCTTTATGTGATCTTGTCGTTGCTCTTAGGAAAAGTTTGCAAACCATGACGATTTCAATATTATACTGCAACCCTAATATTAATTCATAACACGAATCATTTCTTGCAACTTGCAAAACCACAGAAATAGTTGGAAGACTACTCATTATCTCTGGTAAATCATTTATGCTGGATTCTATAGTACCACCAGAACAACCGTTTAAATGACATTTATCGGATTCACTATCAAAGTGAATATATATTTATTGTCATTTTTCATGTAACATGTGAAGCTAGATATCAGGCTACAACCTTACACAAGAATTTGCTTCTCATTAACACCCGCCATACTTGTACAATGTATAATAAAAAATTATATACTCACAAACTCTTGAAAAACAAACTATCCTCAAGGGAATATCCAAAAATTTACGAAATTCAGGGAGTATGAGCGTCAGAATTTTTGTAATTAGAATTAAAAGTCTGAATTTTTTTAAGAGCTTTGTTAATAAAACAACATGAGCAGAAAAAATTGAAAAATTTGAAAATCCATGTTAGAATTTTTGACATATAAGACGTCAAAATTTTAGCGGAAAACAGTTCTCTTTCAACTTTCATTAACTGTTTATATGCCTAAAAATATATGAACACATAATTGAAAGTTGATAAAATTTGATACATTGTCTATTTTATGCTTTTAAAGTGATCTACGACCAAGAAATATGATACATGTGCAACAAAATCTAACCATGCTTGAATGGATAAAACCCGAGAATATCGAATGTTTCAGAAATCTGACGCTCATACTCCCTTAACAAATAGCAAAAACGTCAAAAACAATTAGAATTAAAAAATTAAAACAAGATAGTAATTCCAGTGAAAACTGAAACAAGTCTTGTACTTTTTTAACTAATGATAGTTGTGAAACAACGGCAATAGAATACCGAAGGAACAAAAGAATGGAGTTTACAAAAATCGAAATCCAAAGACATGGCCAAAACGAGGCCACAGAAAACAATGACGTTAGACAGATACAAAGCCACAACACTTGAAACAAAGGCACTCATAGTGTGAACCCCAATATAACTGAGAGTGAAACATCAGGTGCTCCGGAAGGGAAACATGTCCTGCTCTGTCAACAGCACCCGTCACACTGTAAGTGAGTCAATCTAGGAAAATGTCAAAATCAGTAGTCAAATCCGGGAAGACGTGAATCTAGCTGAAAATGTCCACTTTCATTTGGAACACTGACACGTCATATCTTTCAATGTTGTTATGGTGACGGCCATAGAATTTCTTGAGGGATGAAATTAATATTGGTTGAACAAATCCCTGTCTATCAGTTTTTGGGACAGTGTTTTTGCTCTGTTAAAAAAATCACTGTACAAACTACACACTCGACAGTGACGAATTAACTGTGAAATGTTTACTCCATAGGCTGGAGAGGTAGGTATATTGCTGCTAAGAAAGGGTAAGTTCACAATTGGGAAATTAAAATCATATAGCTTAGATTTCAAATGTCCACCTTCTTCAATATGCAACAAAAGATCTAGGTACGAAGCTGAAGTAGGTGTATCCGTTGTTTCCTTAATTTCAAGCTCATAGGGATAGATCTGATGTAAACATTCCTTAAATTTAGGATCGTCTATGTAGCGGAAGCTGAAATTAAAGGACTGAGCTAAATGTTTGTTTTCTTTGTGTAAGCCCTTGTAAATACTTGGCCTCGTACATATGTACGAGTAAAGGAAAAGGTCAGCTTAAAGTGGCGCACGGTTAGTTCCCATAGGAATCCCTATTGTCTGTTGGAAAACACGACCTCCGAATTCGACAAAAATATTGTCAATCAAAAATTCTAACATTTTAATTACGTCAGTCTCGGTGTACTTCTTATTTGAATCAGTGTGGTTCTTAACAAAATATGTCTTGTCTTTCCCTACCACTAAAAAGGTATATCTCAAAAAAAAAATTGCAGAATATTTCACGAAGTGATATGGAGTAAATGAACATGAGACCATAACACATCTGTTAACTCCAACTGCAATAATTTCAATGAGCTGTATGGCCATTTCGGAAATTAATTCCCAAATAAGGGAAATCCATCATTTAAAAAAAATGTTTAAAATGCATAAAACCAAACGAAATCCGAATAATCAGTAATATCAAATATAGCCAAGGACAAAACAACGATGGAGGGAGTTAATCCAAGGTTTTAGAATTTATATAAATTTAAATAATAATAATTGAACAAAGTGTACACATGAGATATTATCTCACGTACAAGTACACCATATCTGAGAAAAATAAAGAGCATACATCTCTACCACGGGGAATTGTTTTACCAACTCCACACTGCAATAAAAGAAAAACTCGTGTATTAAATATTTCACGAAAATGATATGGACTAAATGAACATGAGACCATAACACATCTGTTAACTCCAACTGCAAGAATTTCAATAAACTGTATGGCTATTTCGGAAATTAATTCCTCATCAACAGCACTAGAACCCTAACAAAGTAAATCCATAATTTAAAAAATGATGTTTAAAATGCATAATGCCAAACGAAATCCGAATAATCAGTAATATCAGATATAGCCAAGGACAAAACAACGATGGAGGGAGTAATCCTTAGGTTTTAGAATTTATATAAATTTAGACAAATTCCTGTTTTAAATATTTCACGTAATGATATGGACTAAATGAACATGCGACCAAAACACATCTGTTAACTCCAACTGCAATAATTTCAATAGACTGTATGACCATTTCGGAAATTAATTCCTCATCAGCAGCACTAGAACCCTAACAAAGTAAATCCATAATTTAAAAAATAATGTTTAAAATGCATAATGCCAAACGAAATCCGAATAATCAGTAATATCAAATATAGCCAAGGACAAAACAACGATGGAGTGAGTTAATCCTTAGGTTTTAGAATTTATATAAATTTAGACAAACTCCTGTTTTAAATATTTCAAGAAATGATATGGACTAAATTAACATGCGACCATAACACATCTGTTAACTCCAACTGCAATAATTTCAATAAACTGTATGGCCATTTCGGAAATTAATTCCTCATCAGCAGCACTAGAACCCTAACAAAGTAAATCCATAATTTAAAAAATAATGTTTAAAATGCATAAAACCAAACGAAATCCGAATAATCAGTAATACTAAATATAGCCAAGGACAAAACAACGAGAGATATTATCTCATGTACAAGTACCCCATATCTAAGAAAAAAAAGAGCACACATCTCCACCACGGGGAATTGTTTTACCAACTCAACACTGCAATAAAAGACAAACTCGTGTATTAAATATTTTACGAAATGATATGGAGTAAATGAACATGAGACAATAACACATCTTTTAACTCCAACTGCAATAATTTCAATGAGCTGTATGGTCATTTCGGAAATTAATTCCTCATCAGCAGCACTAGAACCCATACAAAGGAAATCCATAATTTAAAAAAAAATGTTTAAAATGCATAAAATCAAACGAAATCCGAATCAACATTGATGTTTTAAATCTGCAATTACTGTTTTTCAATTTATTGTGTGGCAGGGTTGGGTAAAGAGTAGAAAAGTCAAAACTTTGAATGCAATGACAATGGGTAAGACTGGTTGAGGATAGCGGTTCAAGGAGATCTTTGGAATTTTTTAGAATCTACATTTGATTCACGCCGCTCGTAGCGTAAGCTTTATCACAGCAATTTTTCAGGCCATCTCTGACTGCAGTGAACAGTAGTGAGGAGCTGTGAAAGAGGTTTAGTGGTGCATCTGGACGAACCGGCAATGAATCTATGTTTGTATGGATTCTTATGAAGTTTAGGTACCCAGTAGATGTAAGGGAGTTGATTGTATTCATCATTGGCTTTTATGCAAAACGAGGCTAAAACTGGAATGTGATTTTTTACAATCTCATCCCTCGATTTTGTAGTAGGGGTATAAGTAGGGTTTCCAGATGAATTGTCGATGCCCATATCCTTCACAAGGCAGTCGAGATAGTGTTTCTGAAACACGAACAGTATATTGTCTGAAACTTTGTCTGCAGGGACAATGACGTAAGTTTTTGCTACAAGGGGATTTTCAAATATGCTGGGATTTCTGTTTTTAAGCGCCGGATGCGATTCACAATTAATGACTTCATGGACCTGATCCAGTCGGACAATGTCTCAACGTCCTCTTTCTCTTTCTTTGCCCAATTTCTAGCAACTGCATCCATTAAAATCTTGAAATTGTACTTCCAGTTGATGTGCTGGGCTGTGAAGTGAATGTAAGAGCCAATGCATGTTAGCCAATCAAGATTAGTAAATATAAGGACCGCCAAAAAACGTTGATTTCTCTGAAATTATGTATTTTCTATTAGAAGTCAGGTGACAGATGCAATGTCTAAACAAAATGTTTGGCAAGTCCAGTAGTTCAGGGAGATATCTTGATGTTACATGTATAAGGTAAAGTAAGCCAATCTGTCATTAGTTGCAAATAACCAAATACTGAAGTAACAGTGAATTTAGTTTCTGCATATGTGCATTTCGACAACGTATGTCTCTTCAGTGCAGATAAAATTAAAACGTTTGGAAGACCATCAACTCAGAACATGTTTAAAAACTAATAGAGAACAAATAGGCAATATGATCTAAATGTAAAGCTAAAATCAGCTATAGGATGGAGAAAAGCTATTACAAGTATATATGTAATACATGTAATATTGCGCAGTCAACATCATTTCTTTGTTTTAAACACTCACACAAGTTGTAATGACCTCTGATGATCAAATATACCAACATAAAGTTCTGTGATCTGATTTCCCTGAAGGAATCTGTTTTAAAGAATAATACATGTTTTAATACGCGAAAAATGTAGAAATACAATATTATTTTGGTTTGTAGAATAAATAATGTGTATATTTGTAGTTCCTGATTAATGTATAAATATAAACGAGAAGAAGAGACGGGTACAATATTCGTAACGGACAGCACCAAAACATTCATAAATGAACATATTTATATCAATCATAAGACATTATTATTATCATCATTATACTGAAAATGAATTCAAATATGACTTGCACAACGAGAAATCTAATACACTGTATAACGTGTCCGTCGTGTAAGGAAAAATATAAAGGACAAACAGAAAATAGTCTACATGAAAGAGTACGCGTTCACAAACAATGCGACAGCAAGACAAAGTCCACTAAGTGCACATCTCGCAGTATGTGGACAGAGTAAATTCAAAATAATACCGTTTTAAAAATGTGACAAAAGCGATACAAGTAGGTGAGAACCGAACTGTCAATCTAAAACGAACAATCCAAAGAAATGGCAACATGGGAAAAACAAAGAAACAAAAACATATAGATGAGCACGACACAGAAAAGAAAAAAGTGAAGACACACACATATACAAAAATGAACAACACGGACCCAATAAAAAAACCATGGATGAGATCAGGTGCACCGGTAGAGTAAGCATCTCCTGCTTCTTTTAAGACAACAACCGTGTTGAACGTCGGTAGTAAAGTCAAATCCGGTAGTCAAGAGGAACAACAAGATCGTGATGTCCACCATAAGACTTCTGTAGTATTCAAATTATAGGAATAATGGAAAAAATATTTCATTCGCAAATTTAAGCCCGTATTTGCTTTTGGTATATAATCTGCATACAAGTAGACACTGTGCACCGATTAAGCAAATTATTATATACTAATTTTAAAGCATATTCTCTTCACGGAAATGATAACATTTCAATTTTGGAGCCAAAATGATGATGGAATTACAAAAACAGGATAACAGCAAACACCCACAATGGCCAGGAACTACAATCACATGCCACAATTTACCACAATTTACAAGCAACCGCACCAGAAAAAAAATAATGAAAACAAGAGACAAACATAAAAACGATAGGAAATCGGGATAACCGGACTTGTTACCGGCACTAGCAAAAGCCAGTGGTAGGATTAAACCGGTTTATGGGTACCCAAACCTCCCCTTTCTCTATCTCGTTTCCCTACAGTATCATAGACATGCGAATAAAACCCAATACAAAAATAACAACACGTTTTGACTAGAATATTGAATTAGTATAATTATTATGCAAGGATCACCACAAGATTTTATCGATGTGTTTGGGTATTCATCGACCAATGACGAAATAAGTAAATACCGAAGTAACTGTTCAGTTAGTTTCTACATTTGGCCATTTCGAGAACGTAAGTCTCTTCAGTGCAGATCAACTCAAAATATTTGGCAAACTAAAACAAAAAATTTGTAAGCTGATAGAACAAACAAATCTAAACAGATCTAAATGGAAAGCCAAAATCAGGTAATGACATAGCTATGTTAGAGTGAGAAATTTATGAAATTCTTTAATTCAAATATTGCATGTTTCCAGATAAAATCGGTTTTCGGGTCAGCACCAAAGTTCTGACTACTGAATACCATCTGGGACTAACAGTCCTCCAGCAAAGGCATTGACCCAATGGTTGTAAATAACAAAACCCCGTAGCAACTGTAAATTTAGCTTCTGAAATGGCCATTTCAACACCTATTGTTTAAAATTAAGGAGTAATGTATCTCCCTCATGCATTGCTCTGGCTTAAGCTTCAATTTTGGCTTTTCTATTTAGATCGTTTTGGTTACATGTTCTCTATCAGCTTAAACATGTTTTTTCGGTTAATGGACTTCCAAATGTTTTGATTTGATCTGCACTGATAAGAATAATTTCGCGAAATGCGCATATGCAGAATATAAATTAGCAGTAACTTCGGTATTTTGTTATTTATTACCACTGCTGGTGGACTGTTAGTCCCCTTGGGTATTCACCAACCCAGATATTAGTAATTCGGAGCTGACACGAAACCGATTGTATTGAACATTGCAGTATCTAAATCTTACATAATTTTGTTTAAACCTAATAAGTAAGTCCCTCATGCATACTCTGTCTTTAGCTTAATTTTGGCTTTTCTATTTAGATCCTTTTGGTTATTTTTCTCTATCAGCTTTAACTTGTTTTTGGGTTAATGGACTTCCAAATATTTTGATTTGATCTGCACTGATGAGACATTAGTTCGCGAAATGCGCGAATGCAGAAAATAAATTAACAGTAACTTCGGTATTTTGTTACTTATAACTGATAGCGCAGCTCAACTCAAACCAATTTGATGTAGAAAACCAATCTTTTAGAATTATTTTTTAAAAGATCGCAGGCATCTAATCCCACGGAGGCAACAGAAGGATTGAGCCGATGCAATATTCCGCCTTTTTAGTGCCATAAATGTTGCATTTGGTGGAAATTCGACACATTTGCATTTTGGGTTGCTCAAGTTTTGGGATATTCCCCGATTTCATGGACCAAAATTGTTTTGCAATACACAAGAACATTTGATTTTTTTTTTCATTTTAAGATGGATCGAGTTTAATAAAAAAAAATATCAGACAGAATTTTTAATTTTAAGATATTTTGTAGCTCTCAGCTCATTTCTTTAAGAAATAAATAAAAATGATACCGATAATCTTTTCCTGCTATCAGGATTTGAAAATTAAGCCAAAGTCAGTATTTTTAGCAATATTTACAAAGAATATATAGGGAGCTGTGAGAACATACTTATTGTTTAGCTTTTATAAAAAAAAATATCAGACATTTTTTTACTTTTTTTTTATTTTTCAGAGTTATACGCTTCAACTATCCGTTCAGCTAAAAAATCTGTATGCAACCGATGGATTAAGAGAGATATTTTACGTATTTTACGACATAGACAAAATCACGGGAAAATGAAGCTAATATGTATGTAAATCTAATATATAACAATAAAAGGCCAATAAAAGAATATTCCGGCTTAAAAATCAAGGCAATTCCAAATCCGAAAAATCGTGTTTCGCAATATGCGAAAGGATTTATTAAATTTGATAAAATTTACTATTTTTTAATAAAGCCGAGCTACCGAGAGTCCACATCTCCATGCGTTCCCGAATTCTGAACAAATTGGAAGTAGAAATAACGGAAGAACATGTGGTTCATTTTTTTTCTTTTTTTTTTTTTGAAAAATAAACAATTAAATGGAGATTGCTTTGCCAATTTTGTCTTGTACATTCAATTATATGCAATAAAAGTCAATGAAAAAATGTTTCTCTTCACAATCACGCCAATAAAGTACGTGCAAATAAAATTAATATTTTTTTCTGTTCACAAAAATATGGCCAATCCTTTTGTCTTAAAGATAACAACTGATGTATTACTTATATGATTTGCACTATTTTTCTTCTGAAGTCCGAGGATCACTTGCAAGTGTTAAAATGTATGCTGTAAATCTGATATTTTGTATATAGAGGAAGAATGTATTTATGAGTATATATAAAGTCTTTGGGTAAGGAGAACGTCCTTCTTAAGATCAGTCCAGGTATTTGTTGAGACTTTGTCTTATCTGACCTTTCATTGTTTATTTAATGTAAAGATTTTTCTTGATATTTCAATTTAAACAAATAAAGGGATTCGTAGAAAACAACGGCAGTAGAAAACCGAAGGAACAACGGGGTGAAATTCACCAAAAAGTCAAGGTCCAAAGACAGGGCAAGAACGAGAACACAGAAAACAATGACGTTAGACACAAAAAACAATAACGTTAGACAGATACAAAGCACAGAAACAGAAATTACAACATTCAGAACAAAGGCACTCGCAGTGTGAACTCCAGTGAAACTGAGAGTGACATCAGGTAGCATGTCCTGCTCTGTTAACAGCACCCGTCACACTGCGAGTGATTCAATCCGTGAAAATGTCAAAGTCGGTAGTCAAATTCGGGAAGACGTGAATCTAGCTGAAAATGTCCACTTTCATTAGGATACTGACACGTCATATCTTTCAATGATGCTATGGTGCACGTGACGGCCATAGAATTTCTTGAGGGATGAAATTAACAAAGGTTGAACAAATCCCTGACTAAGCAGCTTTTGGGACAGTGTTTTTGCTCTGTTCAAAAAACAGTGTAGAAACTACATGCTCGACAGTAACGAATCAACTGTGAAATGTACACGCCAAAGGCTGGAGAGGTAGGTATATTGCTGCTAAGAAAGGGAAAGTTCACAATGGGGAAATTAAAATCATCACGCTTGTCAGATAGCTTAGGTTTCAAAGTCCATGTTCGTCAATATAACATATAGCAAATGTAGTATAGACCTTAGAAAGAGTTACTGTAATTGACAAATTTAATTAAATAGTGTCATTGCTTGTTTTTTATTGTTTTTTTTAACTTTCTTATTTATTTATTTATTTTTTTTTTTGTTTTTTGTTTTTTTTTATTGCCCCGATTGTTTGTCTCTGTATTAACATGTTTCCGGAACTTCGGTTTGTTTGTATGATGTATATATTTTTAGTCAAAGTATTTCTTGAAGAACTTACAGCATCATCAGAAATGATAAATTGTCAAATATTCCAACACTAAGGCTCATTATCAGGTTTTCACCTAGACGCCTGTCATAAAGATATTAAAGTGTTCAATTAATATTTGTTCATCAATTCCTTACACATTAACAATACACGTTTCATTCTCTTTTTATATGGAAATTATATTTAATGCAGTTGAATAACACAAAGACTTTGACATTCACAGAAGGCGAATGTTTGTATTAGCACATTGCTATATACATTTACCTTTATAAGTACAATTCATCTTTGTGTAAAAGTTGTTATTTTGTGTCCAGGTAAAAAAAAATTAACAGTCTATGTAGGTCACATATTTTACGATAAAATTTCAGATCAAGCGTTGACAAAGATAGTAGATTTAGCGAAATATTCGTCTTTTTATCATTTTAGGTCTTTTCTAGCTTAAATGTTTCTATAATTACTTCATTTTGATGTTGTCGTGTATCACTTTAGACGTGTATATATATCCCCTATTTAGGAAATAACATTTTCGGTAAACCAAAATTCCAAATTTTTGTATAGTTTTGCGCTGTAAAATCTAAATTACTGAACAGCAATCCGGATTTATCAATAAAAACTAATAGGAAGCGGAGATTTACATGTATTTGTTTTCGGAAATCCCACTTAACATTCAATTATTGGGGTTTCATCGGTAAACCAGCTCGATAATTCTGGTTTACCGAAGTTTTGGTTAATTCCGCGTGAAATAAGTACCACTCGGTAATGCAAGCAATGACAACTCATGGGAATCGAAAGTTAATATGTATTTAATTTCGGAAACCCCAATCACCACTTCGGAAACCCCAATTACCGGTTTGCTTTGCTAAACCAGGATAACCGATCCGTTAAGCCGAGTTTACCAGGAATAGTCCTGTCAGTGTCGAGTGTCACAAGTATTTCACGTAAATCTGACAATGAACTATCCAGTGCCGCAACTTTTCTGTTTTATTGTAATGATGTTTGTTTGTAACTTGATCACTTCCTATACGGAAGTATATACTGACGTTGTAGGTGAAATAAGTGTTTTTTTCTTTCTATCTCTTTTTTTCGCAGTTTTGATTTACAGGAATCGGGTGTTAAATATATCGATACACCGTAAATAAACCACAAATGGCCTTGCTGGTTGTTGTGATTATTTAGTATTTATAATCTGTTGATATTTAAGTAAGTTACAGCTATGGATTTCGTACTCAAATTACGTATTTTAATTATACAATAGAACTGATGATTGGGTTGATATTTTTTTTCAAGGCACTGTATTAAATTTGGGGGAGGGGGTTGAAATGCCAGACAAAATTCTAATAAACGATGTTATTTCAAGCTTCCTAATCATTATTCCCCAGTTTTTCTTCAGTGTTTTAAATACTTACAGAACTGACAGACCTTTTAAAGCGTCAAACAAACCAACTGGCAGTTCTTGTATCTTGTTTCCATGTATATGTCTTTAAGATATAAATAAACAATTGTATTATTTAAAATCTCTACCATTATTCCTTTTTTCTCAAAGTGCTTCTAGGTTTTCCTTATTTGATTCAACAACACATCCTATATAACGGTACTCCGTTTTTTTTTTTTAATTTGAAATCATATGATAGCAAATTGTTTTGCGACACTTTTTCTTGTATTTTAGCAACTTACAATTTTTTTGTTACTTTGAAAATTGTTTTCTGGTACTTTGCATACATTTTTATGATTTAAATGTGAAAACAATGATCAGCAGTAATACTTAGGCCTTTGTTTTATAAGTTCATGTAGTTGGTTTACGGAATTTTTCTCTGAAACTGTGGGGTAGGAGGTAGAAAAAAAATGAAGAGTGCAAGATTTCTAAAAATTTTTATTTCATGTTTTAATCCTTCATGGATGCATATGCTTCATGTTTCCTCTAATTTATTTCCTTTGTTTCATGTCCAGGCACTTGTGTTGACCAATATTTTGTTGTGAAAGTATAGTTCATCAATATTTTTATTGAAAATCAGAACAGACGCAACTACATGTTTAGTACAAATGAATTGATCTGACTGATCACGGGTCAGTTAAATTGGGATTATCGTTTTAAACTTTTAATACTATACAGCCAGAGACTTGCTATGATAAAATCACTGTGACAGACATATCACTATTGGTAGTGAAATGTGTATATTTTTTTTCTTCTGTTTAATCTATAAACATGTTTTTTCTGTATTTAAAGTGATACATTTTACCACTTTTAATGCAAAAGAAATCAAGTATCACGTTGACAGACTGATAAGGAGAAATATATATTTCTGTAAAAAATTTCGAGTTATATGTCTATTACGTACAGGGATTAATCATGGTAAGTCTCTTACTGTACTGTACCTAAATGGAGAAAATTAAGCCATGCCCGATCATGTCAATTATTCTTGACAATAGCAGTAGCAGGCATTGCACAGTGACTTTACAAAAAGGTTATACGTGCTGAAAGTTTTTGTGCTTCACGTTTTCAGGTTTTTATAAGATTTTTATTTGACATGTTCAGATCCCCCTTTTCTTCTTATAATTACCACCCCCTAGGATGACATAAACAATGCCCAAAGGTAATAGTGAATGTAGAACTGAAATGACATTTTAACAATATGCTAATTTCATATACACTAGTACCTTTGTTGTGGTACTGCTTTACTTTTTCTGCAACGACTTTAATATTTAAAATACATCATTGTCACAGCCACTAGCTGCCTCCACATCTTTGATTGAGATCTTACAAATGTGCACACGAACATGCACATACATGTATTTTGTCCGAAGCTGGCCAGTAGTTCCACTGGTGTATCGGGGATACGTCGGTGCCTTTTGTTTCACTAGCTAGCATCCGACGCCCGAAGTGAACAATGTCACCAATGGATTGATCTGCATAACATCTAACAAATTTGTTCTGTGAAATTGATTTATTGTTCCCACAGTTCAACTGAATATTGAAATAGTCCGTGCTTCGCTTACTTATTCGATGTTAACTTAAATCTAATTTACTAATGGATAAAACGCCATGGTTTGAAGCGCATCACTACAGTCGGAATGTTTCTAGTTTTTACGTTATTTGATACGAAATATTCCTTGGATACAGTTAAACAAATGTTCAGACTAGTAAATTTTGTTCCGAAAATACGACATTTATTTTGTTTATTTCTGAAAATTGCATAGTCGGCGGAAATAAAAATGGAATTTTTCCACTTTTGCTAAATTTTGGGTCGGCGATTCCGTAAACCAACTAATTAAAAAAAGGCCTTACTAACTTTTGGTTACAGGAATGTTTTTTCATCAGGCGAACGCTATCAGCTATATCAGGTGGAACACAGGTAATGAATTGTAATAATATAGTATGACAAAGTTCATATTGTTAAAAGCCTTATCTTTACGAAAAACAATAAAGGCTTTTTCCATATAGCTTATCCATGTAGTTAAAGAGACTTTGTCTCATTTGCATTTACTCTTTTTATTATATTCATTGTTTATTGTAAAAATATCATCATCAACTTCCCAGACAAACTTAACAAAACTTTACAGTTAGATTGAGGATCTGTAGCAGTATGTTCAGTTGTAACAATACACATGGCCATTGCGGATAATAGTCAGACTTCAGACATTGGACTTCAGGGGAAAATATTTCAATCATTTTGTATGAAAATAATAAATCAAAAAGAGTCAATCTTTATAGGAACGATGTACAGAAGCTGCTGACCAAAGATTTCTTATTTTACTGTCAACAAACATGGTCATCAGACCTTCGACTAGGGGACTACCGAACTGAAACACGGAGAAGTTTCAGCCCGGTAGTCCCCTAGTCGAAGGCCATTACTTCTCCGTGTTTCAGCCCGGTAGTCCCCTAGTCGAAGGCCATACGTCCGATACGTTGGGAAGTCTTCCCTTCTTTGCATTTTTGTCATTTTTATGTGTTTTTTAATTTATATATTTTTGTGTTTTCTACGTTTTAATCGTGGCCAACTATACCATTTTTATTTTGTTTATTAGTCATTTATACCTACAGTTCGAATAGATTAGTGAAAGTGTCAAAGACTCCGACATCCAGATTTGTTATGCTGTTAAAATCTAGATACCTGTTAATATATAATATAATAAATAAATGATGTGCTACATTTACATCCTATACTATTATTAATTCGATATTTTTCAAACGATTCTGTTTGCCGGACTTTCATTACATGACCCCTATATAGTGTGAGGTTGCACAAAAAAGTCATTTCAAAAACGGCTGATTGCGTGGTAACTAAAAATAATTCAATGCAATTTCTTGTTCCTGTTACGTATGCAAATCATCAAAAATACCATTATTGTATATGTTCAAATGTGGGAAGTGTAATTTACACATGCTAAAGAAAATTGCAGGCCAAAATTAATGAGCATGACAATACATATAAATGAAAGTTTCAAAACTCGGCCCGGGATATTTAAAAGGGCTATTGACTCATCATACAAGGGTTTTTGATTATTGCACATCAGCTCAATTAAAAATATATAACACTTATAGCCTTTGTACTAGGTCAATACCATGTCATATCCACCAAGAAATTGCATATCTACTTCAGCTTCGCTGCCGGTTGATATGCATTTCTGAAGTCGATATCATAGTGTTATAGAATTGCTGTTGCACTTTGTGCAAGAACAGCGCATTGGGTTGAAAATAGTCGTATTGGTCTGAGTCGAGGGCCAGTGTGGGAATTTGAAACCCAATAGTCGACTCTTCGATGAATATCACCATCTTTGTGAATGTAATAGTCCCTTAGTTTTAGAAGAACTTTATTCCACCATTCTATACCAGGTACCCAAATAGAGAAAAATATATATAATATGCTAAAATTTTGTAATGTTAAGATAGATCTATCATAATAAAAATATCGGGCAGCATTTTTTTAAGATGTTTTGTAGTTCTTCGCTCATTTGTGAAGAAAAAATATATAAAGGATTATATGTCACCAATCATCTTTTCCTGTTATAATTATCAGGCTTCGAAAAGCAGGTCAAATTCAGTATTTTTCAGCAATATTTACAAATATTACATATAGGATAAGTTCCTATTAATCTCATAGGCTAATACGCTCGCGTTATTTAAGAACATTCAGTATATTTCAGCGTTTTTTTTTCTACTTTTAGGTATATTGACACCATGTTTCTATTTTCGAGTATATTGACGCTATGTTTCTATTTCTAGTTTTATTGACACTACATGTCTGGTTGGACTTTCAGACTATAGTTTTTCACTGAGAAAGGTCTTATGAAAAAATATTGGAAACGCTTTATAAATTAATAGGAGTTTTCGCAGGGGAAATACAAGGGGTATTAAAATGCTTTTACAGAGCAATCACTGAAATCAATGAAAATTATATTTACCAGTTGTCACATGTTTTTTAAATGCACACTTCACATAAACGCGCTAATAAAAAGGCTTACTTGTTTGTTTGTTTTTTTATTTGCAAATAACGATGAAAAATGATAATTACCCCACATTCACCTCAATACTTAGTTGTCTGTCGTGGTGATTGCAAAAACGAAGCAAAGTAACATCCAACAAATAATACTGAACCAACAATAAAATTGATATCGTTGTAACACTAAGTTCAGAATGACAATGTATTATAAGAGTCATTCAGTTATTTTGTAAATTACGACTTTTTATTAGTACATTGTACATGATTTAAACATCGAAATGGAATAGAAAAAGTACTTTCGTTGGGAATGTGACGGATGCAATGCAGATCATGCTATCTCTATTGGATTCCATCTTTTTAAGAATGGTGAATAAAAGGATATGGAGTAAATGCACATGAGACAAAGACTCTACAAATACATGGTAAAAAACAAGCAAAGGAACAACGCTTTTATTGTTGTTCTTCATCCTGAAGTCACCATGAGGCCTTCAACAATGAGCTTTGCTCATACCTCATAGTAAGTTCAAGACGGCCCCTAGCACCGGTTTAAGCGGAATTCTTTGCTAATTGTCTAGCAACGCTACATCGATGTCTTTCTTGGTCATGGGTGCGGGATTGTCAACAAACATCAATTAAACTGGCAAAGCGCTCTTACAATCACTGTCATCCTTTGCCCGACAAAAGCACTAGTGTCTTAAGCTAGTGGACAACTACAACATATAGACAAATACAGGGCACTCATCGAGTCGAATGTAAGAAAACTTGGCGTTATAAGTGAGATGTTGGCACTTAAACTTTTTTGTTTTTGTTTTGTTTTTGATCTTGTTTTTTTTCTTTTGGTATCTTTAATTTTTTGCCAATGTGTCTTTGTGTTTTTAAGAAGTTTGCAATGTTGATTTTCTTTTCTTTTTTTTCTTTTTTTTTGTTCCTTTTTTCAATTTGTTTATTTTGTATTTTTAGATAAATGTTATTGTTTTTTTTCTTTTTTTTTGTTTTTTTTTCTTTGTTTTTGTTTTTGTTTTTGTTTGTTTTTTTTTGGTATCCTTAATTTTTTGCCAACGTGTCTTTGCTTTGGTCATATTTGAATTTCCAACCAGGTTAAAATTTTGACATTTTTTTAATAAATGTATTCAGAAACTACTACTGTTTGGTCGTTTATGTCGTGCTAAATCTACAACAATTCACAAACAAATATTTAATCTTCGGATATCCCAAATATTATCTGGAGAATGCAACTATACGTCATTAACATTTGACCTTCTTAAAACGTTGTCGAAATATGATCTAAATGTCTTCATGGAAAATTACCTGAGTGAAAACTTTATTCCTAATAGATTACTTTGGAGAAAAATTTTGAATCAAACAATAGACATCTGTGAAGAAAGTCGTTGAACGTCGATCTGACCTTAAACGTTATGCTAAAATACAAACTTGCCTAACCGAACACCGTCTTTTGCGACTAGCTGTTGTAATCCCGGCCCTGAATGATAAGTTCATGACTTTGGTCAAACTAGGATCTATGGCAATCAAAAGAGGACATTGCTCACTTTGTGATACATATACAAATGATTTGGTGAAACACTATATTCTTAGTTGTTCGACTTTACTTAATATAAGAACGGAAATGTTTTATAAAGTGGTAGATATTCTTACAGTAGAGGATTCCGTGTGTTTCTTCAGTCAGGATGATGATGATACTGTAGTAGCAATGCTTGGTGGAATTACTGACTCAATTAAGTCTTTGACGTCCGATGTTTGGAAATCTCCTATTTGTCACATAGCAGATTATATGTTTAAATTATATGATGTGTTCAAATACGATCTTAACAGTAATATTTATAATATTACGTAGTTCTAAAATTCAAAACTGCATTTCCCATATATGGTTTCTTAGTATATAAGAAAACTATAATGTTGTTCCGTGTTTTTTCTTTTTTTTTCTGTATATATGTTAATACGTCATGTAATGTAATTGTGTATATGTTATAAAATGTTAAATCTTCATTTATGGAGGAAATAAAGATAATCAATCAATCAATCAATGTAACTCACAGGATAAATATGTTTTCAGTGTTAGTAAACCTTGGTACTTTAATCAGTGACTGATCGGTACAATCTATTTTCCTTTGGTCAAAGGAGCATACATTTGGATTATTTTCCATTGGGAAGGCTTTACATACAGCAATCAGGAACGTTTGCAGTAATACTTTCATCTCTTTTCTATTTATTTGTAACTGCAAAAGAAAGAAATGAAACAATTACATTTGTACTTCCACATCTATAAAAATACACTGGCATATTTTTGAAGGCAGTACACCTGGATCTTCTACACATTCAATTTTCATTAAATGTTCAACATGAAACATATATGTACCAATATACTTTAACTACAACAAAAAAGACAAAGTTTCACCTTAAGAATTTTATAATAGTGTTCACAGAAATTCCGTTATTAAAGGTCTCTAAGGAGTCTTGAATTCTGTTCGAAACTACCATTAGGCATATACTACTGTACCGTACATCAATAGGAATCCATACAAAATAGCCCTAATTTGCTACATTGTATCAGGGAAATTCATAGACCTTATTCTGAGAGAATAACGATTACAAACATTGAATTGCAATACAAAAGAAACAGTGCTGAAAATACCTTTTCATGACCTATATCAGAATTTTATTCAAATTGACCTCATCGATTTTTTATATGTTATAAATTACAATTTATGGAGTAATCTATGGAACAACGCTTTTATTGTTGTTCTTCATTAAATGCTGAAAGACAAGTAGAAAAATTACCTCCCTTGCAAATTATGACTTTCATTTATTTTAATATTCAAAGAAACCATTTGAATACAGGCATTTAAGTATGTTATAAAGGGGTTGTAAGTTCACAAAAAAATGAATAATTTATTTCTAAATCTTGTATCTTATCCATACAAATCACAACAAATTGTTGAAGTAAATCCCCCTCCAAATATGAACAATGATACATGTATACAAAAATTAACCAAAATCCTGGAATTTTACTGTTTATGCTGTGTGTGGCGATGTCTTTTGTTTATTGTGTAAATCATTTGTTGTACGATTATGGAGTAATTCCATTCCCTGTCTATATGTCTATTATATCAAGACATTAATGTATCATTGATATTAAGATACGTGGTGTAAAAATCTGTTACCAAAGCTTTTAAAAAATAGAATATTATAAAAGTAAAAATTAGAATTGTAGGATCTTTCAATATCATTTCAAGGATATCTGGTTTTGGAAAAATAAGAAAAAAGAGAATGAATTCTGTTTTTTATTTGTCAGAGTGGAGTTATTGCTTTTTTTCAATGCGAGCAATTACTGATATATATCATGAAAGGAAATGTAACCGTCGATGCTTGTACAAATATTAAGAAAAACATGCTGAACCATTTTGACGAACAAACCCGACTTGAAACCGAAAGCTAAGTGATTTGCAGCACTCGTATAAAACACTACACAATACTTCAAATTATTATATAAAAGAAAAGTTCGGGACTGGTAAACAAGCACTAGCATTAGATTTATATGCCATTTCGTTTCTAAGAAGAAGCCGTAATCAAAGGGACAAATAGACAAAAAAGTACAAACCATCGGAAAACTGTAACATGCAATATTACTGACACAGTACATTTATTTAAAAAAAGATAGAAAACCCTGGTGGGTTAAACCGGTTTTTATTGTGCACCAAACACCCTTCTATTTCCTGTAGTGTCAACTCAACAGCACTTGCTTTCGTAGAAAACACCATTACATTATGATTTTGTTCGTTCTGCAATGTTTGTGTTTTATTTTCAAAATATTTTTCTCAGTAGGAAAGTGTGATCAAGTGAAAATACTGACATGTTCAACACGAAGTGTGCGTTATGTAGCAGGACGTGCTTTCTATACCGGTGCATCTGATGTCATTCATGGTATTAAATCGGGTCCATTTTGTTCATCCATTTCTTTTTGTGATGTCATTGTGTTTCGATTATTTGCTATATGACTACATAATTGATTTTCATAAAAAACTTTTGCGTTAATTGAAAAACAACCAACGGGTGGGTGCAGACGTAAAGTTCTCAGAATGAAATTGAAGTTCATTTTTGAAGTGCGCTTTAGCTCTCTTAGCTGTCGTTGTTTTCATTTTTCTTTTTCGAATAAGTAACTTTTCCATAAAAGTTTTATTTGAATTTGCCGATGAACTTTTAGTGCAAGTATCACAAAGGTATGTGTAAAAGCTGACAGATTGATAAATTAGATTAATTAATAGTTATCTGTTATTTTTATTTATTCATTTATTTATTTTTCTTTGTTTGCGCAATAAACCTATGACGTTATTTGAATAAGTAAAATGTACAAACAGTAAAAAGATAGGACGCTGATCTGAGGATCATGAAACCGATATAGGTACGAGAATCTCATCAAAAGTCGATGTAGCGATTGTAAATGAGAACGATGTCACTTGACATTGATTTAGGAACTGGTGGCCGATTTGAGACGAGATGGTGATCTGAGTCATAAAAATTCAGAAAAATTGGACATAACTTACATTCTTTACGTAATAAAGGATATAACAGGATATTCTGCTTGAATCCGTCAAATTAGCATTGGGATCCATTGACCTGAACAACAACAACCAAAAAAAAAAAGTGTGAAATATATAATAATTCTATACAAAACCCAAGCCCCTGGGAGATTTGAATTTTCTTTTCTTCCGCAGAGCGACAGTGTTATTGCCAGCAGACTAAGCTTCTTAAGCTAGCTTGCATTATCAGCGAGCACCCCTTGACCCATGCATCTTTCTGTCCTATTCTTTCCCTTTCAAGATTGTAGTAGTCATCCCATATTGGGTTTTATTTCTTATGTTTATTATGCTATAGGGAAACGGTACAGAGAAGGGGAGGTTTGGGTACCCATAAACCGTTTATCCCTACCGCTGACTTTTGATTGCGACAGTACCAAGACTGGCTGTCCCGAGTTCCTGACGTTGTTTTCATTTTTGTTTTGTCCTATTTTTGCTTGTAAATTGTAACATGTAATTCTAATTTTCAGCCATTGTAGATGTTTCCTGTTATCCCTTTCATTTCATTGATAACAAAAGAAAACCCTACCAAATTATTCATCATTTTACCGCGATATACATGTGTAATTGTTGCTACGACATACCCGATTTAGTTACTCTAATACATGTCACCAGAAAAGACGTTGAAGCATTGATTTTTAATACCTGCTACCTTAGTCCAAAATACGAAACTACAAAAATAATAATTGCGTTCTGCTATTTTAAGCCTTTTCCTAAAATCGATCGTCCTGACCAACATTGAAAACATTTCCCAAAGATAAAATACATCGATAAAGGAATAGATTTTATAAATATTGCTGGCATTCTAAATGATCATTCGGTTCAAGAAAAAAATCCTAGCTATTTCGAAAATACAGAACTTCCCATCATTTGTTACGTATACAAGAAACCCAGACGGCAGTACGTCTTCAATTACAGTGAAGTTTGTAAAGATATAAACATTAACAATTCTGTGCCTGATACATGAAATTGCAACAATTCGAAATACGCCTAAGCTCCTAGCTCACATGTCTCAACATCTTGCAGGACAAAGAGCTTATTAATTTCTTAAAGAAAGGTCCAAAATACAGGCCACCTTCTAAAATTAATTGGAAAGATTGTCGTTATACCATCCACGACTCACTTAAGACTTATTGTAAAAATTGGGTTAAACGTGAACACGTTGACAAAAAATCTTTGGATTCTTTCTTTAATGCTATTATGAAAATTGTCGATATCCGAATACAACAGTTTGAACAACATTTCCGCCATGACAACAAAAATAAACCCACCGTTTCTCGCATCCAAATGAAACTTAAAGAATTTGGAAGGAATTTGTTTTTGTCCCAGCTGATAAGGCTGCTAATAACATCATCATAGTTTGTCGTAAACATTATATAGAAGTACTCCAAAAAGAAATTACCAGTTCACATACTTTTCAATTAACCCAATTAACGGAAAGTGAAATTACAAACATACATTTTCCAACAGCCACATCTTTACAGGCTAAACCTGATAGTAAACTCGGCGACAGTTCATTGGAAGAAAGCAAACCGTCATAGCGAATTGGATTCATGGCCTGATGTTTAAATTGCAGTGTCAAGGTATGAATTTTTCATAAAATACAATTAAAAGTTATAGGGAAACGTGTATTTCTTTTTTGAATTACGAACAATTTCAAGATTGTTTACTGTTTGTTGTCGCAAATAATTTTCATTCATGAGTTGACTTTACATTCAGATTAATGCGCGTCGCTTCGGTTCGCGCATGTCATCTGACGTACTGACCCAATAAATTTTTGATATGGTCCAGTACGTTGATAATGACTTTATCGGTCAGTACACATCAAAGGCAAGAAGCATAAATTACCGATAAACACAGGTATATTGTAAATAAACCTGACGCTGCAATACTAATTGTAGGACGGAAGATCTTTGACCCTGATTTATAATACACCGTACTTACAGTGTAACTAGTATCATATGAAGCAGGTCATGCTTTTCTTTCCGGAGCACCTTATAAATTTCTCGGTTTTCATTGGTGCTTTGGTTTTCTGTCTTGTCTTGTATATCACATTATATCTTTGATTTGTCTTCGTTGATTATATATGTGCTACAGATTTGTCGGTATAATTGTTGACTACGGAATGATTTAACAGATTTTTATCAAACTTTTACCTTGGTACTGTTTGACAATTTGAGAAGTAAGACCTACTTTGGACACCAATTTGTTTTGTCAAATGGTAAGAAAACAACATTAACCAAACAGCTTCTAAAAACGGAAGTAGAATACCGGATGTGATGAAAGTCCAGAGACATGGAACAAACTAGAACACAGAAAACCAATGACAAAACACGGACATGAGACAGTCACACCTCATGAAAAAAACACGATATTCATAACAATGCACTTATAGTATGAACTCCCATGAACACCGGGAGTAATATTGGATGCTCCGGAAGGGTAAGGCTGCCCTGCACCGCTAGCGGCATCCGTCACATTTTCAGTGAGTAAATCAAGGGTTTAGTCAAAAACCGGTTATGTAAATTCAGTGAGGACGTAAATCTAGCTGAAAATGTCCGTTTTCATTTGGGACACCTATATGTTATATCTTTCAATGATGTCATGATAACGGACATAGAATTTCTGGAGGGATGAAAGTGAAAAGGCTGATCAAATTGGCAGCTTTTGAGACAGTTATTTTGCTTAGTCTATAAAAACTATATAAATTACATGCTTGACAATAACGAAACAACAGTGAAATATACGCTTCATAGGCATCAAGAAAGGGAAAGTTAACAAGTGGGAAGTTAAATTAATCACGTTCGTCATAGAACCGATCTTTCAACATATATTTTACATTTGTGTGACGGATGTCATTTACGGAGAATTTCATGTTCACCCTTCCGGAGCACCTGATTTAAAGCGGTTCACACTGTTAGTGCTTATTTATTTTTTTTTTTTTTTGCGTTTGTATTATGTTTTTCTTATTCGTCTTCGTCATTTTAATGCCATATTTTACGAAAGGAAATGGAGTAAATGAAGATGAGACCATAAAACACACTGTTAGTGCTTTAGTTTTTTGTGTTGTATATGTAACGTTCGAGTGTTTTGTAGGCATGTGGTGTCTTTGGTCTTCCGTCTTTTGGTGTTCTTGCTTTTGCCTTGTCTCTGGACTTTGATTTGTGTAATCTTGTGCTTTGTTCCTTCGGTATTCTACTGCCGTTGTTATGTTAACTCCAGCTGCAATAATTTTAATGAGTTGTATGTCTATTTCGGAAATTTATTCATCATCAGCAGCACTACAACCCAAACAAACGAAATCCATAATTTCAAAAAAAAATTAAATGTATAAAACCAAACGAAATCCGAATAATCAGTAATATCAAATATACATGTAGCTAAGGACAACACTACGATGGTTGGAGTTAATCTTTCGATTTTAGAATTCACATAAATTTAGATACATGTTATAGTTATTGAACAGAGTGTACACATGAGATATTATCTCATGTACAAGTACACCATATCTAAGAAAAATGAAGAACATACATCTCTACCACGGGGAATTGTTTTACCAACTCCACACTGCAACAAAGGACAAACTCCTGTATTAAATATTTTACGAAAGGAAATGGAGTAAATGAACATGAGACCATAACAAATAATTATATTTACTCCAGCTGCAATAATTTTAATGAGCTGTTTGGTCATTTCGGAAATTTATTCTTCATCAAGAGCACTAGAACCCAAACAAAGGAAATACATAATTAAAACAAATGTATAAAACCAAACGAAATCCAAATAATCAATAATATCAATTAACTACGATTGTTGGAGTTAATACTTCGATTTTAGAATTCACATAAATTTAGATAATAAAAATTGAACAAAGTGTACACATGAGATATTATCCAATGTACAAGTACACCATATCTAAGAAATGTTTGTATGTGGTTCTTAAATATTTCCATGTATTCTGTATTAAAGATATTTGTTTGTTGCTTATCTATTCATTTGGAAAATTAATTAAAACATATTTTAGGGTATGCAAATCGTATAAAAATTTGATTACTAATTTTTCCACTGCCCCATTTTAATTTCTGTTGCGATGATTCATTTGAAATCCTCGGCTTTTATCACAAAATTAAAATAGAAAACATAACAGGAAACACATAAAATGGCCGAAAATCACAATCACAACATGACACAAAACCTTAATGTTTTCAATATTCATGAAGTCCGGATTCATTCTGGTTTGTTGATGTTAAATTAAAGGTCATAAAACTGAGAGTAAAAAAAGGATTTGTAAAATCTTCCATGCGGTGATTGTTTTGAACAATTGGCAAATTCAGGGTATACATGAGTATCTTATAGTGTTTTTAGAATTTGCAGGGTTATTGCTTTACATATATGCCTTCATCCATTTGTTATTGGGGTACCTAAACTGCTTATATAAAAGTTTGTAGTTTTCCAGTCCCCTTTTCCACAACATTTTTAATCTCTTTAAGGTAGTACATTTTTGTAATTGTATATTGTTAGAATAATTTAAAGAAGTTATATTTCCAATATGCACCAAAGGAGATTTCGTAATGTGGTATAGATCAGACCGACTGCCACAGAATCTACAGTTCATTGCCCAACCATTCAGTACAGATCAGACCGTTTGCCAAAGGATCTGTATTTCATCGCCCAGCCATTCAGTATAGTTCAGACCGACTGCCGCAGGAACTACAGTTCATCGCCGAACCATTCAGTACAGATCCGACCGACTGCTACAGGATCTACAGTTCAGCGCTCAACCCTTCAGTACAGATAAGACCGACTGCCACAGGATCTGTAGTTCATCGCCCAACCATTCAGTACAAATCAGACCGATTGCCACAGGATCTACAGTTCATTGCCCAACCATTCGGTACAGATCAGACCGACTGCCACAGGATCTACAGTTCATTTCCCAACCATTCAGACCAAATCAGAGCGACTGCCACAGGATCTAAAGGTCATTGCTCGACCATTCAGTACAAATTACAATGTAGACCAACTGCCAAAGGATCTGAAGTTCATTGCCCAACAATTCAGTACAGATCAGACCTACTGCCACAGGATCTACAGATCATTGCCCAAAAATTCAGTACAGATCAGACCGACTGCCACAGGATCTACAGTTCATTGCCCAACCATTCAGTACAGATCAGACTGACTGCCACAAGATCTACAGATCATTGTCCAACCATTCAATACATATTAGACCGAGTGCCACAAGATCTACAGATTATTGCCCAACCATTCAATACATATTAGACCGACTGCCAGAGGATCTACAGTTCATTGCCCAGCCATTTAGTAAAGATCAGACCAACTGCCACAAGATCTACAGTTCATTGCCCAACGTTTCAGTACAGATCAGACCGACTGCCACAGAATCTACGGTTCATTGCCCGACCATTCAGTACAGATTACACCGACTGCCACAGGATCAGTAGTTCATCGCCCAACCATTCAGTACAGATCAGACCGACTGCCACAGGATCTACGGTTCATTGCCCGGACAATCAGTACAGATCAGACCGACTGCCAGAGGATCTACAGTTCATCACCCAACCATTCAGTACAGATTAGACCGACTGCCACAGGTTCTGTCGTTCAACGCCAAACCATTCAGTAAAGATCAGAGCGACTGCCATAGGATCTACAGTTCATTGTCCAATAATTCAGTACAGACCAGACCGACTGCCACAGGATCTGTAGTTCATTGCCCAACCATTATGTACAGATCAGACCAACTGCCACAAGATCTACATTTCATTGCCCAACCATTCAGTACAGATCAGACCGACTGTCACAGGATCTGTAGTTCATCTCCCAACCATTCAGTACAGATCAGACCGACTGCCACGAGATCAACAGTTCATTGCCCGATCATTCAGTACAGATTAGACCGACTGCCACAGGATATGTAGTTCATCGCCCAACAATTCAGTACAGATCAGACCGACTGCCACATGATCTGGAGTTCATTGCCCGGCCATTTAGTTAACCAAATATTGAAAAGAAATATTGTGTATGGCACAGATGGTAAAAAGCGTATTATCATTAAATACTAGAATTGATTTCACATATTTATATGAATTTTAGAAAAATCGTACTTACAAATATCATCACGATGAAAACTAAGTTGTTTTCGTCACGTTAGAAAAAGTAACAATGCGAATATGCAAACTATTATAATTTTTTTCTTATTATATCATCATGATTTCTTATCATATCATTTACTCACTGCATAATTTATGATCTCTCATCTCTTTAGACTGATAAGGAATGAAATTGATGAATTTGATTGCTATGATTTTGCCAATGTTTGTAAATTCAACAGAACAGCGTCACATTAACATAAAATATATCGAACATCTACAAGAATTTAGGGACCCCTAAAAGCTCAAAAGGCTAAAAAATAAAAGATGTTAGGTCTTCAATCTCAAGTATTGATACATTCCTTTTATAACACATCTTTTGCTAATTGGATCCTCTCAATATATCCTATAGAATCAGAGATTAAGGAAAACCACAAGGACTATTGGATCTTCATATTACATGTCTAATTTGAAGAAAATGGTCATCTCAGCACAAAAATTTGCGACAAAAGGAACTACTTTAATGTCAGAATTATCAAAATGCATAATAATACACCTATTTTCCTTGCCTTCGGGGTGTGCGTTTCAGTGTTGATTCGTAACGCGAGAACTAGTATCAATTATTCGCCTTTTCAATTAAGCGTTGTTATCTCCGTCGCCAACGTATTAATAAAGAGTTCAAAAAAATTTCTCATGCGATCATTAAAAACGTTCTTAAACAGAAATGTCCCTTCTTGAAAAATTTGAAGTTTTGTTCCGGACTGTGATTATTTTTACGATTCACCTAGCTAAGTATCTCACTTTTTGGCATCTCCTAAACACTTTGATAATATGAACAAAATGTCTCATTCAAAATTGAATTTTACTATGAGCATGGCAATTGAATTTTGTTACAATTCGTTTAAATTTTACCGTCTGTTCTTTGCTCATGTGGAAATTGACGGTTTTGGGACCAAAGTTGAAGTTCTGACGGGTACAAAAACAAATTGTGCGGTTATGCGGATGTAAACTTGGATTTTATTGGCTGATTAACCACCTGCTAAATAACCATGTCCGCCCTACACAACAAGACAATCAATAATCATGGTAATGTAGTGTTTCACCTAGACCAAAGTCACTCAAAAGTGTACATATAAGAATTGTACATAAGGACAAAATTCACAAACATGAAGTAAGCATGGATAAATAAACATATCGTAATTAAACATAGTTTACTTCCATGTAATGTAAATGGTGAATAAAAGATATGGAGTAAATGCACATGAGACAAAGTCTCTACAAATACATGGTAAAAA
>MJUU01053504.1:63033-79564 GCA_002080025.1 Modiolus philippinarum
AAAAAAATCAGGAAAGAGCATTACGTTTCGTTTATAATGATTCAGAGAGCCCATATGAAAATCTTTTGGAACGTTCAAAATTACCTACTCTAAAAACCCGACGTATGAGATCAATTGCTTTGGAGACCTTTAGAATTATAAACAAGAAAAGCCCCACATTTTTACATGACTTGGTTGTAACCAAAAATCATTCTCATAATTTTAGGTATACGAACACAGCAGAGTACCAAGACCAAGAACTACTAGGTACGGGAAGAGCTCATTCAGGTACAAAGCAGCCAGATTGTGGAACACCCTCCCAAATGAGGCCCGAAATATGGCCTCATTCTCCCAGTTCAATAATTATATTTCAAGCTGGTGCGGGGGGCAAAAATGTTACTGTTCTTCATGTAAATCCCAATTTAGCAGTGTCATTCTTGGCTCAAATTTGGCATAAATTTACTGAAAACATGCAACAATAGGGATATACATAGTATGAGATATTGTGTAAATGCCATCTAGTACTCAAAGTTGATGCAAATATACTGATAATATGCAACAATAGGGTTATAGATAGTATGCAGTATGATGTAAATGTCATCTAGTACTCAAATTTGGTATAAATTTACTGAAAACATGCAACAATAGGGATATCGATAGTATGCGATATGATGTACATGTCATCTAGTACTCAAATGTGGTACAAATATACTGAAAACATGCAACAATAGGGATATCGATAGTATGCTATATGATGTATATGCCATCTAATACTCAATTTTGGCATAAATTTACTGAATTTACTGAAAACATGCAACAATAGGGATATAGATAGTATGCGATATTGTGTAAATGCCATCTAGTTCTCAAATTTGATGCAAATATACTGAAAATATTCAACAATAGGGATATCGATAGTATGCGAGATGTTGTAAATGCCATCTAGTACTCAAATTTTATACAAATATACTGAAAACATGCAACAATAGGGATATCGATAGTCTGCGATTTGATTTACATGTCATCTAGTACTCACATTTGGTATAAATATACTGAAAAGACGCAACAATAGGGATATCGATTGGATGCAATATGGTGTAAATGCCATCTAGTACTCAAATTTGGTACAAATATACTGAAAATATGCAACAATAGGGATATAGGTATAATGCGATATGATGTAAATGTCATCTAGTACTCAAATTTGGCACAACTTTAAGGAAAACATGCAACATTAGGGATATCGATAGTATGCGATATGATGTACATGTCATCTAGTACTCAAATTTGGTACAAATATACTGATATCGCTAGTATGGGATATGGTATATATGCCATCTAATACTCAAATTTGGCATAAATTTACTGAAAACATGCAACAATAGGGATATACATAGTGTGCAATATTGTGTAAATGCCATCTAGTACTCAAATTTGATGCAAATATACAGAAAATATGCAACAATAGGGATATAGATATATGCGATATCATGTAAATGCTCTCTAGTACTCAAATTTTGTACAAATATACTGAAAACATGCAACAAAAGGGATATCGATAGTATGCGATATAGTGTGAATGCCATCTAGTACTCAAATGTGGTGCAAATATACTGAAAACATCCAACATTAGGGATACTGATAGTATGGGATATGGTGTAAATGCCATCTCTTACTCAAATTTGGTACAAATTTACTGATAATATGCAACAATAGGGATACAGATAGTATGCGATATGATGTAAATGCCCTCCAGTGTTTAAATTTAGTATAAATTTACCGAAAATATGCAACAGTTCGCATTTGGATAGTATGGGATATGATGTAAATGCCATCTAGTACTCAAATTGAAACATTTACTGAAAATATGCAACAATAGGGATATCGATATTATACGATATCGTGTAAATATTTAATTAGTACTCAAATTATGTACAAATTTACTGAAAATATGCTACAATAACATCGATAGTATGTGTAATGGTGGTAATGCCACCTAGTACTGAAATTCTCTATTTATATGATTAATGAGGGTTTTAAAGGAGTGGGTCATTGTACGGTGTATAAAAACAGAAATAGATTCTGTTTGACGGAAGAAATATCGAAATTCTTGTGTACAATGTACATTGCACATGAAATAAGATCGTGTTTGGAGTACGAAAAAAGGTAATGGACGCTCTACGATGATAACCCCTATTGTACGCTCGATAATCGAAAGATATAGAAGGAATACTTAATAAATAAGATGAGGGAAAATTACCATCTTAAAAGCGAGAAAAAGCAACACGAGAAATAAAATACGGCAGACGAAAATCTGTATCACCCTTTTTTATTTACACGATTGTAAATAACAAGCTTCGTGGACTGAAAAATGAGATCTCGACAGATTTTTATTGAAAATCTTCATTTTGTCCTGCAAAACTGGGACTAATATTATTCCCAGTGCGAAAAGATAAATTCATTTGTTGAATGCACCGGTCACTAGGCCTAAAAAAATAAATTGTGTGTTTGGGGTAACATGGTTTTTAAAGTCAGGTAGGGTAGGTAGTATAAATGGGAGAACATTTTTGACTTCAACAGTGCTTGTTCTAAAATACAAATGTAGGCAAAAAATATTAGGGTAGGTATAAAATTTTAGGTAGGATCGGGTTACCCTAAATTCACAACTTTTTTTTCTAGGCCCTATAAAATATAAACTGAAATGCAAATACAATTGTATTAGACATCGTGTATATTGTAAGGTGTAAAGTGTATGGTGCATGGTGTATGGTGCATAGTGTATGGTGTATGGTGCATGGTGTATGGTGTATGGTGTATGGTGTGATGGTGTATGGTGTATGGTATATGGTGTAATGGTGCATGGTGTATGGTGTATGGTACAATGGTGTGATTGGTTATGTTTTACTGTACAAGCACTGTAGGTGACATTTACGTTTTTAGACATTTGTAAACGTCAAAATCCAAAATGAAATTATAATGATAATTCTTCTGTTGAATTGTTTGAAACGGCGGATTCGTCTCTTTGAGAGTTACAGAGAATCAGGTGTATAAATTTGATACCAATATGGATTTACTGCCTTGCGATTAAATGTAGCTCCGTCCTTCACTGATTTTGACCTAACTGGCTCTTCATATTGTTTTTCCCTCTATATATATTTTTTCTGGTCTTTAAATGTTTGATTTTATCTCAACTGAGGATGTATTACTAGTAGTTTAAAAATTGTCACATTTATTGGTTTAAAAATTGTTAATGAATAAAAAGACAGAAGTTTGAACATATCTAATAATAATTAATATATGATGATCAACAAGTAATAGATAAGCCACGGAATGATAAAATATTTATGACAGTTAACTATTTATTAGTGTTTACACGCAGCAATATTTCAGATCTAACAAAACAAGAACAAGATACATATAGATTACACCACAAGATCTCGTTCATTACCATATTGTATCCACTAGAGATAGTTTAATTAAATTTTTAAGTGCGATGCTTGCCGAGCTTTTTCAAGTTTTCAAATTTAACTATCGAAAGAAGAAAAAATTTGGTAGTAATCGGGATAAAGTGGTTTAATTTTTTTCTCTAACAATAAATAATAAACACCGAGAATTGTTTTCAGAATATATCTGGCGGAAAATAATAAGGGGGCTTCATTAAATTTAACATTCACATATCATCAGGGAAAAATTATAATTCAATATGATATGAAAAAAGTACATTTGAAAGAAAAAATCAATTCCGGTAAAAGCATCATTTCGAAAATGCCAAATTTTATTTCTATAAAAGGCATTTTATTACTTCTTTGAACTTATGACCCGTGAAGAGAAGTAATCTTAACATTATAATGAGAAAATATGTAAATGCATTCAATCGGCAAGGCTTTCAACAGGCAACTAAAGCAAATTATAATACAAATAATGAAAACATACATGGCCGAGAGCTAAAATCATGTCCAAATGTGAAAGTGGGGGTATATTCCTGCAGTTAGAGCCGTTGCTCTTCTCGTCTTCCTTACACATAGAAAACAGTTCTTGTACAAGTGATTCCATTTGTTTCTCTGTAAGTGTTTCCTATAATAAAAGATTTCACATCATTTATGTAACCTCGTACTCAAAATAAATTGAAATACTACGGAGAAAAAATACATATTGAATGTAATACTGATAAGTCTTTGCAAATAACCAAGATACTTGAATATAGTATTAAGTTGATTTCGTTCAGTTATTTTCATTGATAGTCGTTGATCAGGTCTACATTTACTTTATTCTAGTTGTGAGATGGAAACATATGGACATTAGTGCCTAGAAAATGGAATATAATACGTTACCGAATGTCTAAAAATAGACAAAACAGAATATCTTGAACACGGTTAAGCGATAACCTAGCAGCCATTTCAGTACACTCTATTCTAGATAAAATAATATTTACAAAATATAAACATGCTAGAAAGCATTCAGTTAGTAAATTTAATAACAATCAATTGGCTTCCTTTCGAATAACATGGAATATTCTCAATGGTTTAACAAGAAATTCATGTGTAATTTGTCGTTTGCTTAATCAAATAAAAGAGCTGGCTGATTAATGACAATTTCATAATAATATATAAAAAGACAGTCTTAACTCGAGCATGTCATCTCCCTTTCTTTGCAGCAATATACCTACCTCTCCAGCCTATGGAGTGTACATTTCACAGTTGATTCGTTACTGTCAAGCTTCTAGTTTGTGCAGTGATTTTTTGAAGAGAGCAAAAACACTGTCCCAAAAGCTGCTTAGTCAGGGATTTGTTCAACCTATGCTAATTTCATCCCTCAAGAAATTCTATGGCCGTCATCATAACATCATTGAAAGAAATGACATGTCAGTATCTCCAATGTAAGTGGACATTTTCAGCTAGATTCACGTCTTCCCGGATTTGACTACCGACTTTGACATTTTCCTGGATCGACTCACTCACAATGTGACGGGTGCTGTTAACAGAGCAGGACATGCTTACCCTTCCGAACCACCTGATGTCGCTCTCGGTTTTTATGGGAGTTCACACTGTAGGTGCTTTAGTTTTTGTGTTGTCTTGTTATATTTTAGTTTTGTCTTCGTTAGTCATTTTTGTGGTACAGATCTGTCCTTGTCTCTGTTTAAACACCGGATGATTACAAAAGTTTTACAAACTTTAACTTGGAGAAGTAACATGTACCATGTTTTTTAATTGGTTTTGTCTCGGGGTTAGCAAAAGACATAAACCAATCAGCTACCTTACAGATCTTTCAAAAATATATATGCCTCACTTACAGTGTGACGGGTGCTGTTAACAGAGCAGGACATGCTTACCCTTCCGGAGCACCTGATGTCACTCTTGGTTTCACTGGAGTTCACACTGTGAGTGCCTTTGTTTTGAATGTTGTAATTTCTATTTCTGTGCTTTGTGTCTGTCTAACGTCATTTTTTTGTGTCTGGCGCCATTGTTTTCTGTGTTCTCGTTTTGGCCATGTCTTTGGACTTCGATTTTTGTGGATTTCCCTCCTTTGTTCCTTCGGTATTCTGCTGCCGATGTTGCCAGATACATACAATGTCGAAAAAACAGAAAATGAATTGACGACTTAAATCAGTTCTTAATATTGTGCTGATGAATGAGGCTATATGGACAAAGAGAATGAATGTTAACTCTTTAAAAACCGAATTTTGCTTAACTTAATAGTTAAGCGAAATGGACTTGTGGTCGGTACAGTGACTTCCTTGATAGAGCTCAGTTGCTTACAAATAGACAACTTAAGCAAGGGTACGTTAAGAAAGACTTAGAGTCATCACTACAGAAGTTCACAGTCGACATCACGATCTTGTGGATCGCTATGGGATATCTGTTTCCCAGATGACAACACATCTTTCCCTCTACAACTAAACTTTGTTTTCCACATCGGATTCGACTTTACTACTGGAGTTGACATGTTCAACACGGCGGGTGTGATATAAGAAGCAGGAGATGCTTACTCTACCGGTACACCTGATCTCACTCATGGTTTTTTTATTGAGTCCGTGTTGTTCATCTGTATGTGTGTCTTCATTTTTCTTTTTTGTCCCGTACTCAATTGGTGTCCTTGTTTCTTGGTGTGTCTGATTTTGCCACTGTCTATGGATTGTTCGTTCTTTAGATTGACGGTTCGGCTCTCACTTACTTTAATAACAATTCTAAATTTTTCAAAATTTTGTTTAAAACTAAGGAGCCTCTCCCTCCTGCAAAGCTCTGTCTTTAGCTGAATTTTGTCGTTTCTATTTAGATTCTTTTTGATATTGGTTCTCTATCAGCATTTACACGTTTTTTCGGTAAATGGACTTCCAAATGTCTTGGCTTGATCTACACTGATGAGACATAATTTGTCGAAATGTGCCTATACAGAAAATAAATTAATGGCAACTTTGGCACTTCGTTATTCTACGACATTCAATATGTCAACCCTTTCACTCATGACGACATACTTATAAATGTCCTATTGAACTATTTTCCAGTATTTTATTTTTAAAAAAAGCAGATGATACCTATTTTCGAAACCAATAACAAATTGGTGTTATACCAGACTTCTGTGATATTTTAAAATGCAACTTTATCTTTCAACGTTTATAAATATTCAACCATTTTTGTGCATTTGCTGAAAATAAATGTGAAGTTAAGTAACGTTATGGAACTTCTGTTGTCTATCATTTTCTGCCAAATTTAGATAATTTAATTGATTTACTTGAAAAGATCTTAGTCGATATGGTGTTGAACCTATTGGAACTAAAAAAACATGTCAAGTATTTCAATTAGAGCATTATGGTGGTCCCACTCCAAACAAAAAAGTATTTCCTGTCATACATCACCTTCAGACCAAGACAGTCAACTGCGTTTTATATTTGGGTGCTGTGTAAAAGTACAAACATTTTTGTTGCATATTTTTACTAGTAATTTTAAATCAAACTATCAAAAGAAACGAAACATACGGTTTCAGAGGCCGTCATCACTATTTCCGAAGTGCACTTTATTTTACTATAAACCGTAAACAAAATGGTTGTACTTGCAATTGCAGCAACTATTGCAGAAATAACAGTAATAATAATTCCTGAAACAATATACTTGAATTTCAATGCAAAAATTTAAATGAGCAAATGAATAAAAACCATTTACGCCGATTTCATTCATTCAATGAAATGTATCGCATCTTAAACAAGGTTCTGTTGGCCTAAGTATCCCTAACATTTTATTCTTCAACGTAAATTTTAACCGTTCTTCTTGTGATTGTATTTTCCTATTATTCATAGCGTTTTCTCGATGGTACTATATGGTCACGTGATTTCATATGACACAACTCGTATCATCTGCAGAAATGTCACGCTCGCAACATTCGTGAATGCCACTTGCAAATAAATCTTTCAATGCATACTGTCAAATAAGGAATGAAGGGATATGGAGTAAAAGCAAATGAGACAAAATCTCAACAAATACGTGGGAAAAACAAGCAATGGAACAACGCTTTTATTGTTGTTCTCCATCTTGAAGTCACCATGAGGCCTTCAACAATGAGCTATGCTCATACCTCATAGCAAGTTCAAGACGACTCCTAGCACCGGTTTAAGCGGAATTAATTGCTGGATGTCGAGCAACGCTACATCCATGTTTACTATGTCATGAATGCGGGATCGTCAACAAACATAAAATCTAATGGCAAAGTATTCTTATAATTGCTGTCATCCATTGCCCGACAAAAAGACCAATAGAAGACAAACAAAACGTTCAAACAGCCACAGGGCACTCATCGAGTCAATAGTAAGAAAAGTGGGCACAATAATTAGGTGGTCAGAATAATAATGTTGAAAAAAAAAATAATAAAATGCCAAAAATTTGAAATTATGATTGTGCATCCAAACGAGAAATCCACTTAGGAGCAAGTACACCATAACTGAAATGTATATAGAGCAGACATATCTCGCACGTGGAATCTTTTTACGGACTCCAAACTGAAGACCTACACAGAACGCGTTTGCATTAAGAACTAATATCAAATTTTCCTATCAGATGGCACTTTGTAGGACAAAACATATGACAAGCGGAAAACATTTTTATATAAATCACAAATTGTATTAATGAAAGGAAGATAACAGGAAACACTTACAATGGCCGAACATTATAATCACATGTCACAATCAACCAGGGAACTGCACAAGAAACACAATAAAATGACAAAAGACAAACATAGATAACGATAGGAACTCGGGATAGCCGGACTTGGTACCGGCACTGGCAACAGCCAGCGGTAGGGTTAAACCGGTTTATGGGTACCTAACCCTCCCCTTTCTCTATCCCGTTTCCATATAGTATAATAAACATACAAATAAAACCAAATACAGGTAGACCACTAACACTAAGACCACAATCTTGAAAGGGAAAGAATAGACAAAACGTAATTTAGAAAGAGGGGTCGAGGAGTGCTCACCGCTAAACTGCCGGCTAGCTCAAGGAGCCTAGTCTGCTGGTTAAACACTGTCGCACTAGGGGAATAATAATCAAATTCAAAACTTCCCGAAGGGTTTGGTAAAGAATCATCATGGATTTCAGTAGACATCGACATTATCAGTGAGAGGCCAGTATAATTGTAAAATCTTCAGGTCATTGGATCCCAAAGCCAATTTAACGGAATCATGAAGAATATCCGGTCAATATCCCTTATTACGTAAAGAATGTAAGTTATGTGCCAGTTTTTGTGGATTTTTTATCATTTTTTGGACCTTTTTCTAACAACATTTCCGTAAAAACGACGGTGATAATGCCTTAAGTAATGAGCTGTTTCCGAGTCGCATTATACTTAGATACCAAATGTTCATATCTTCTATAAAACTTCTTAAATGTGTTTATCAATCTATGAAATCTGTAACCCTCTTATAGTTTGGATGTGATAGTCACGTTACGTTCATTAAAGTCGTCAAGAGTAGATCAGACGCGTGCAAATCGTACCAGTTGAGATATATAAACCCCGTATGATGGTGCTGCAGAAACGTCGCCATCAAGAAAAGGAAAATTAGTAAATGTTTATTAACACCATAAAACCAGGTTACAAAACTGTAAGCTATCGACAAAATGGAATAATAAAAAACGATTGGTAAGAATATAAAACCCCCTCGATCTTCCAATATAACCGCGACTTAAGTGGCAAAATTCCTGTATAATGGATAAGATCTTTGGAATTACAAATCTAATAGAAGGCATTTTGATAAAAACAAAATTATTTCCAAAGATACACACAGAAAGTAGCAAGACAACTGGCTAACAATTATGGCTTATTATGACCTGTGTCATAGCAATGAAACTATAACGATCTACTCTTTTCTAGTCGTTCACCAAAAAGCATCTCAGAACCTACAAGTATACACAGCTTTTATTCGTTTCAAACTTATTATTCTCAGTCTATGTTATACAAAAGCATGCATCAGGTATTTTATTTTGGGAGTCATCGTGATGTGTAAAATGCAACAATAAGTAAGTTTGGCACATGTTTCTAACAAACAGGGTTGATTTTTATTTGGCGTATTTTCATCTCAAAAATAGGTTTGCCTGACTTTTATGTCGGGGTAAATGTCCTTTTTCATGAAACAAATGGAAGAAAAGGTTCAATTTTCAAAGCATACAATTTACGTAACTTAAAAATATGCATAATACATTTTCAATTGTAAAAACTCTATATACCTTCAATAGTACCACGCTGTTGTTGATTGTCTTGTCGTTGTTGCACAATAGACTCATTCACAGTTGCTAGTGATGAAACTGAAAATATTAATGAAGATCTATTTATGCTACAATTGAAAGTGAAATTTTTGAGAGGACATGTTTCAATGTGATATGCATAAAAGGTATTTAATGATATTCTTTGTTGCAATATAGATTGGAGTGCTTTTATTCTTAAGTCAATGTCAGTAGAATACCAGAGGAACAAAGGTGTAGTATTTACAAAAATCGTAATCTAAAGATATTGCAAAAACAGGAACAGAGAACAAACACAATGACGTTAAACAACTACAAAGCATAGAAATAAAAACACAACTTTCGAAACAAAGCGCCGTAGTTAACGGCTTCGTTAATTCTATAAAAAGCTTCATTACAGGTAATTCTTTATTTTCAAAGAAACGATTGGTACATGCTATTGCGGATTGTTTTTTACGGTTACCTTACCTTCTCTTTCAGTCCTTACTTGTAATGTAGAATATTTGACAGATGATTGTTGTTGAACAAAGGACTTGGATGATGATTCTATAAAAAATATTAGAAAAATGAATGTTTACTGATCAATTCTTCTTGAAATTAGTGTAATAACTGAAGAAAGACAAAATAACATGTTCTATTCAGCATATTAAGATAAGCATGTTAAAGTCATCAAAATGTTTTTGTTATTCAGTTCTTGAGGTTTAAAATGAAATTTCGATGTGCATTCTTATCAAAAAGTTTCTGGTAACATACATGCCATTTACTACCCAATAGTATCATATATATTGGTACGAACATTTTAAAGTAAATGAGAACGAACAGTTAATCAAAAACGAATAATCGAAGGTCAAGGGCAACATCGGAAACAACAAAAAAACAGAGACACAACATTAGTACGGCACAAAAAAATAAATAAAATAGGAAAGTAAAATGATTTTTGTGGTTATTTCAGCACCCATTTTTGAGACTTGAAGACAAACATGTGTACAGCTCCTTGTTTGTTTCAGCAGGTTTAAGTTTTTTTTTCAAATCATCATTATGTATAAAATCGATAGTTATTCAATTTTGTTTCACAGTTTAAATGAACTGAAGAATGTCTTTCAAGAACCAATTTGAGCATTTAGAACTCTTAATTTTTCAAGTTGAGCAATATCCTTTGATTTGTATGAAAGAACAGCAATTATGTATATTGGTAGATGGTGGATGTCAATTTCTATTCTTCGCATTTAAATACTATATGTTATTCGGGAATCTTCACAGGGGATACGGGTTCATATTCCCTGTCGGTGTTTTATATCCCTTGAGCCGTCAGGCGAAGGGGATATAGGGCACAGACAGGGAATATGAACCCGTATCCCCCTGTGAAGCCCGAATAACTTTATATTCTGCTAGAAGTGCGATAATTTTTCTATTAAAAGCATTAAAAAATTGTGATTTTGCTACCACGGGGATACGGTCTCATATCTCCTGTCAAGGTAACCAATCAAATTGCAGGATTTACCTGGATATTTCAATTCAGCAGAATATAATTTTATACCAATCGTGAACAGTTCTATAATGATAGTCCTTAAATATGATTTAAATATTTTATCATCACAGTGCACGAAAAGACCTACCTGTAATATTTTGGGGAAAAGTTGAAATATCTGTTGACTCTATAGTATCAATAATGTTGGTCTCTAAAGAGTAAAATCAAATATGTGTGCCTTATTAAAGTGGTTTGTGCATATTGTGGCAATTTTAATTGTATGGTGGCAATTTTAATCGTATGTTAACCCTAACATGTACGTGTATATTATGTTTAGGTCAGAAATGCAAAGGCGAAATTATCTGCTACATTAGAAATACAAATGACCAACACGAACTGACACGAATCATCGAGGTTTTTAGAATCAGACTTCTAAAGATGGGGTACAAAACGCTGAAATTGACAAAATCATTAGATAAACAATAACATTAGACATACGATATTTGTCAGAGGACAAAAGCTCGCCAAAAAATAATTAAGTTGTTTGTTTTGTAAAAACATACAATCAACCAATCAATAATATTGAAAGAAAATTGTTACAACATAGGCACATAATCCAACAAAATGAAAGGTGCAAAAAATGTTTCAATCTCCACTGATAGTTGCTTACAGTAGAGTCAAGCAGTTAAAAGGTTAATGGGAATTTCACATAGAACAAAATGAAATAAAAATGGAAACATTGGTGCAATAAATGGTTGTTTGGTCCAACATGTATTGTAAGATACATAAAGACTATCTACAATAATAAAAAGGTCTGAATACGGATGAAACCCACCGCTTATTAAATAAAATAGGGATCGAAACACATACATGTTATTAAAACATCTAAATGTTGTTATAATGAAATAAAACGACAACACTGAAATTAACAACGGCCAAACTCTAGAATCACAGGTCACAAATCACAAGAAGCAAAGGAAAAGCCCTTTTATTGTTGTTGTTCATCTTTAAGTGACCACAAGACCTTCAATAATGAGCTCTTTTCATACCTCATAGTAAGTTAAAGACGACCTCTAGCATCGATTAAGCGCATTGCTAGATGTCGATTAACGCTACATTTTTCTTTAATTTGGTCATGGATCAACAATTAAAGTAACTGGTAAAGTGTTTTTACCAAAGCTGGCATCCAGTGCCCGACACAAAATTTAATACAAGTCAATCACAGCATTTAAAAAATTTGCATAATAAAATCATAGAACACTGAAATTGAACTAGAACACCTAATTTACCCTAGAACATCAGTACAAAATAAACTCACAATAAATGCATTTGGCATTATAGAACCAATACTACGCGACTTAACATTTCAAATCGTCAATTGTGCAGGCTCACTGCAATCCAACATTATAATGCATTACATTTTGATTCATTATGGAACAATACTTCTTGTGACTTTTGACTTTGTCAGTGCTGAGATAGGACACGGTGATTTGAATTTATCTGTTGTGTTCTCAGAACGTAGGTACTCCATCAAAGATTTTTCTTTGCAAAGTTTTAAAATTTATCACTTTTCATGGCAAAAATACACAATAATGACATGGTGCATGAAGACGCACGTTAAGCGTTGTATTTAAATTACAAACTAAAGTTTTCAACTGCAAAGTTTCAAATAGATCCATGAATGCACGTAAGTAATCTTAACTTTTACTTGTTTTTGCAGTTTTTTTAATTATTTACGTCGTTGTTAATCTTAATTAGTAGTCAAAGCGTCGTAACTCCAAATAATTTTGAACCAGTTTTTCCTTAAGTCTTGATGCAAAGAAAACAAATATCGGATGTGGACATATTGTAATTTTTAATGATATTAATTTATCTCTAATCTCAATTTTTTGGAGATTAAAAGTTTCATTTTTTATTATTGAAACAGATAACTATCTTTTTGCACCGTTATATCCATTGAATGCGAACATTCAATTTTTTTCGTTGGAGTACCTACATAACGACTTTAGTAGTAAAATCGAATTGATAGTGAAAAATAATATAAACAATAAAGTGTACAAATAACTGTTCAATTGTTTTTTTTTTATTTTGTTTGGCATACTGGAAAACTTCACAATGAATTGATAAAACACAAACTGTATTTAATTTAAAAAATTTATATGACAATTGTATATATTTCTATCGTATATATTGTCATTTGCTGATTAAAATATGCACTCAAAATACTGCAGAATATTATGTGACATATATCATTTTGAAACACGAAACTGCCTTTTCAATCTCCTTTGTATATATCTCTCCTTGATTATGGCTCTCGTTAACTTTCTATAGTAATTCTGTTATAACCCCCTCTTGTCATCGTTTCAGAAGGTAGATGTAAGGCAATGAAGGCTTGAGTTTTTTTCATTTATTAGGTAATTTTCAAAATATGCGAAAATGTTGTCAAAACTTTATAAAGTAATCTATAATTAGTGTTTTTCCTAGAAATAAAAAAAAACATATGAAACACTTGTATCTTTTGACATACTAGCAAGCGAACAAGTCTGTAAACAGCCCTTTGTATCAACTTAAGCTATTTTATATTTTTTAGAAAGATGGAACTATTCGAATGACACCTAGAACCAAAACCAATATTTACGTTGCGAGTGTATATGTATTTGCTCTTCCAAATGGCAGTTAGTATAGTTTGGTTTTAGATGAGCTATACAACGAATTATAACAAAAACCTAGAAAAAATGTATGCATACGTAAAATACGGAAATTGAAGGAAATAATTTCAAGGGAAAGTGACAATACCTCTTTGTACTTTCACAATCAGATCAGTTGAAGAACAAAATAAATACATACCATCCGATGTCCAAAACCTTTTGCAATATTGAGTATCAATCCATGTAGCTGCAAAAATGACAGAATGTTTTGCTATAAATTTCAAACGATTCAATGTCCACACTTCTGAAATCAATTTTTAGTGCAGTTACATCTTAAATATAATTTATTCTATTCCTTAAACTACAATGATGATTACCGTTCCCGATATTCAAGTCGTAAACCTATTTGACCTATTTGACATTCGCTTCAGCTCTTTAGCTGTTTGATTATAGATTTTTCCTTTTTTTTCTTCATTTCGGTTCTGAATTCTTTTATCATGTACTAACATGTCTTTTCAGTGGAACAGTACATGCTTACCAGTCCTGAGCACATGATGTCACGTCCGGTTTTCATTGCAGTTCACACTATAAGTGCCTTGGTGCTGAATATCGTGTGTTTTTTTCCCTTTTTTTCTTTTTTTTTTTATTAATTTTCCATGACTTTTGGTTGTCTCATGTCATTATTTTGTCTTTGTTTTTCTCTGTTTTTTGTTTCAACCATGTCTGTGGACCTAAGTTTTTGTAATGACCACATTTCCTGTTTCTTCGATATTCAACTGCTTTTTTTCATGTAAAAACATTTATGCTATTTCTGTATATGAGTTAGCTTAGAACAACACATCAAAAATAGAAAGGAAAGGCGAAATTATGCTTAACTCAAAGGTTAAAACAAGATACTCAATAGTTTTTAGAATATATATTTTTTTAATTTTAATTTCGTAGCTCCATCCACTCTCATTCATTTTTAAGAATCTTTTAATGTAATTGCCTTTTAAAAGGGATCACGATACGGATTCATTCAAATGTTTAAATCAAATTATGGTTAAATTTATACTATAATCTTTCATTTTTGCAGTTGTAAAACCAATGGTTTACTGTCAACACCTATTGGTTATATAGGTTCTCCATCAGCTTTACACATATTTCTGTCTATGGACTTCCAATTTTTTTCATTTAATTTATACTGAGGAGATATAGGTTGTCGCAATGCGTGTATGCAGAAACTTTTGGTATTTAGTAACTCTAAATGATACTTTTGAATGTGTGAATCAGACGTACTGAACGACAATAATTGTTTGAATATCATACCTTTATCAGAATGGCATTTACCAAGTTAAGAATAATAATCAGAACCAAGTCAGGTAATATGAAAATGAGAATCAAATTTTTCTGAGGCAGTAACTATACGTGATTTTCACTCCACGGGCTGTTCGTTGTGAATTTTGAAATTAATTTTGGTTTCAAGACACAAAAAGACATTATATGTAACGTTAAATATAAACATTAAATTATCTAAATTAATGTAAAGTCTAGAACCAAGGGTTTTACTCACTCCATCGTAGTGTTGTCTTTAGCTATATTTGATATTGCTGATTATTCGGATTTCATTTGGTTTAATGCATTTTAATCATTTTTGAAATTGTTGATTAGAAATGATTTGATTCTATTGCTGCTGGTAAGGATTTAATTTCCGAAACATCTCATTAGAATTTATTGTAGTTGGAGGTAAAAATGTGTTATGGTCTCATGTTATTTACTCCATATGCTTTCGAACAATGTTTAAAATAATGTTTATGTACCAATAAATCATGATATATTGTTAGAAACGCAGGATTATTGTCGATTATTATTAGTGTCTTTGCTGCTTTTCCAAATATTTTTACCTGCGTCACCAACGGTGACCGCAGATCTAGGATCCGCTCGACTACGTCTGTCCGTCTGTCACGCTTTTGGGGTACCAAGTTTGCGTAATCTGAAACGTAGACACCTTTTTGGTGAGATTTGGATAAAAATTGTTGAATTTATCTATCGTTGAACTTAGTCATTTTTTTTTATCAAACTTTAACATTACGGTACTGAGTTTGTGTAATCTGAAACTCTGACATCTTATCCCTGATGCTTTTGAAACTTTGCACAGTTGTTTTGGACACGTTGAAGATGTCTACCTCCCCTTTTATTGAGATTTGAATAAAAAATCTTGAATTTATGCATTATTGAACTTAGTCATTTTTCGTAAAATTTTAAAATTACGGAACTGAGTTTGTTTAATCTGAAACTCTGACACCTTTTACCCGATACTTTTGAAACTTTGTACAGTTGTTGTGAACACATTGAAGATGTGCATCTCTCCTTTCGGTGAGATTGGTATAAGAATTGTCGAATTTATCTATTGTTTAACTTAGTAATTTTTTCATTAAATTTTAACATTACGGTACTGAGTGTGTGTAATCTGAAACTCTGACACCTTATACCTGATGCTTTTGAAACCTGCACAGTTGTTCTGGACACAATAAAGACGTGTACCTACTTTTTCTTGGCAGATTTGAATAAAAAATCTTGAATTTATGCATTTTTAAACTTAGTCATTTTTTCGTAAAATTTTAAAATTACGGTACTGAGTTTGTTCAATCTGAAACTCTGACACCTTTTACCCGATACTTTTGAAACTTTGTACAGTTGTTATGAACACATTGAAGATGTGCATCTCTCCC
>MJUU01053504.1:81711-102807 GCA_002080025.1 Modiolus philippinarum
TTTTGGCTTTACATTTAGATCATATTGGTTTTTTGTTCTCTATCAGTTTTTAAACATTTTGAGTTAATTGTCTTCCAAACGTTTAGATTTTATCTGCCAAAAGACAAATAAGTTGTCGAAATGCGCATATGCAGAAATTAAATTCACAGTAACTTCTATATTAAGTTATTGGAACGCACTGATCAGGGGCAGCTATTTTTTTTTTTAATTTTTGCATTGCTTTCACATATTTCATAAAGATTCAAAGTATGTGAAACTCAGGTATGGTTCTCACCTTTGCTGAAGTGAAATGGACTATTTTCAATCTATGCTTTGTTCAACTTCGTACATTTAGTTTTGTTTTGTTTTTTTTTCTTCTTTTTTGTCTATTATACAGTTATAGGGTTGAACTTAACAAAATCTCAATTTTTGTGTTGTATATGTAGTGGTTGTGTGTTTTGTGGGGATGAAGTGTCTTTGATCTTCCGTCTTCTGGTGTTCTTGATTTTGCCTTGTCTCTGGACTTTGATTTATGTAATCTTGTGCTTTGTTCCTTCGGTATTCTACTGTCGTTATTTTATAACTTGCATTTGAAGAATGTTTTGGTAATAAGGTAAATAAATACTTGGTTGAATTGGTAAACCTATACATGATGACATTCTGTTAGGTTGGAAAAAACACTTTCTTAGTTGAACATGAGTGACGGTGACGAAGATCCAGACATGTAATTGGTCTTGTTGTTCTTGCATTTGGTGCACACATATAATAATTAAGTCTATGTTCATATAATATAAATGTAATGTTAAACATTTTTATTTTTTTTTTTGGAGTACATTTAATTTCATCAGATTTCAAATTGACTACTGTTGAAAAGGGTTAAATGAAGAAAACAGAAGAATAGGAAAATAAGTGAAATGTATAAAAACAGTGCTGAAGTTCAGATTTTTAAATATATTCGAAGATTTTTTGTTAGAACCACTGTGGTTAGAACACTACATTCATGGCATATATTTTCACATGCTCAGAGGGAGGAAACTCTGAAAGAATTCAAAAATCATATTCATATGACTATTTCTCCATAGTTCATTTATTTAATAGCCAAAAACTATCTTGCTTAAACTTTCACAATTTGTTTTATACAGATGTTGATAGCAGCAGTGAATTATTGTAAACTCTTTAAAGCTCAAGTACTACCTAAAACAAAGCGACTAATTGTTTTCAGTTCTTATATGACGCTTTTCTTTGGCTTTGGAAACACGAATATGCTGTAATTCCAACAATATTTTAGCACATGCGTATATTTTTTTTTACAAAAGGACATTTGTAATGTTCAGTTTCACATTTTATTCACTCAATCATTTTTTTTTCAATTACTCAATTTCTCATTTTGCGAATGTACACACACAACACTGAATATACAGTGTTCTAATAGGAGGCTCCATTTTTGCTTTGTAAACAAGCCTATGCTCTAAATTCATATGCACGTATGCAGATATTTTATAAGATCAAATAATCTTTTATGTAAACCTTGCACATCTCATTTTCTGCATATTTTGTGCATAATAAACTTTTAAATAACAAAATACCGAGGTAACTGTGACTTTAGATTCTGCGTATGCGCATTTCGACAACTTATGTCTCTTCAGCGCAGATAAAGTTAAAATATTTGGAAGGCCATAAACCGAAATAGGTGTAAAACTGAGAGAGAACAAATGACCAATAAGACCTAAATAGAAAAGCCAAAATCAGCTAAGGACAGAGCTATGCAAGAGGGAGATACTCCTTAGTTTTAAGCAAAATTTACTAAAATTAAGATATTGCATATTTCTAAATAAATTATGTTTTCGGACCAGCATCGAAGTACTGGCTACTGGGTTGGTGAATACCCTCGGGGACTAACAGTCCACCAACAGTGGCATCGGTCCAGTGGTAACAAATAACAAAATACCGAGGTTACTGTGACTTTAGATTCTGCATATGCGCATTTCGACAACTTATGTCTCTTCAGGGCAGATAAAATTAAAATATTTGGAAGTCCATAAACCGAAATAGGTGTAAAACTGATAGAGAACAAATGACCAATAAGATCTAAATAGAAAAGCCAAAATCAGCTAAGGACAGAGCTATGCAAGAGGGAGATACTCCTTAGTTTTAAGCAAAATTTACTAAAATTTAGATATTGCATGTTTCTAAATAAATTCGGTTTTCGGGCCAGCACCGAAGTACTGGCTACTCGGTTGGTGAACACCCTCGGGGACTAACAGTGCACCAACAGTGGCATCGGCCCAGTGGTAACAAATAACAAAATACCGAGGTTACTGTGACTTTAGGTTCTGCATATGCGCATTTCGACAACTTATGTCTCTTCAGTGCAGATAAAATTTAAATATTTGGAAGTCCATAAACCGAAATAGGTGTAAAACTGATATAGAACAAATGACCAATAAGATCTAAATAGAAAAGCCAAAATCAGCTAAGGACAGAGCTATGCAAGAGGGAGATACTCCTTAGTATATAATTATAAATAGTAAATATAATGAATCACGCAAAAAGCCGCAACAAATATAGCAACGACTGTCTTCTTGTTGTGAAATCTTATCTATGCTTCTTATCATGCTCTACAATCTAAGCATATTCTTATTAATTGTTAACGTTAATGAAATTATATATATAAACTGTCTATAAATCCAGTCAACGTGGAAACTTGCCAATCTCCCCGGATTTGCGAATACTTACGCTAATGCAGGCTCTAAACAATTTAAGGTAGTTCGAGCCTAATAAAAATATAAGACAGATATTTTTTTATTTTAAGATATTTCGTAGGTCTTAGTCCATTTGTTCAAAAAATAAAATAAAAATGTCACCGACAATCTTTTTTTGTTATCAGGCTTACAAAGAATATATAGGGAATTGTGATAACATGCTTATCATTTAGCTTTCACATGAAAAAAATATCAGATAGATTTTTTTTATTTTTTGATAATTCAGAGATATATACTTCAGCTATATGTTAAGCTTAAAAAATCCACATGTCAACGTTTGATTAAGAGAGATATTTCATATACTAAACGAAATAGACAATATTTACGGGAAAAGGGAGGTCATTCTTATATATATCAATTTATATAAGATCTTGTGTCTTGTTTCCTAATCCTCTTAAATAATTTGTAACCTTATTTATGTATTGTGTGTTATCATATTGTATAGATCATTGACAAATTAATTAATAAAATATGTTTACAATAATTCGCGGGAAAAAGTATGACACTCTATTAATACGTCACAATGAAAAGGCCAAATAAGGAATATTCAGGCTTGAAAATCAAGTCAATTCCGCATCCGACTCGTGTTTCGCAAATGCGCCAATCGAATGTGCCGTGTATTAGTGTCGATCTACCTTAAATATAAAGGTCTATGGTAGAAACCAAACGGGTTTAGAATTAGAGACATGGATATTGAGATTGCCTTCCGACCGAGGGATTCGAATGCACAGATATTACAGACAGATTACACTGCTCCCGCCATCTCTATGTGAGACCAAAGGGATGTGAAAAAGAGTGAACCACAAATTTATTTTGACACCATATATGAGAGTTGAGTATATTAATTAACCGAAATTTGAACAGGTCATAGGTGGTCTAGTGGTAGCCTATCAGACTTTCAACCCTTAGAACCTTGACAGAAGGGGTTCGAATCCAACTGGAATCAACAAAAATTTAATATTAAATATTAAATATTAAAAGACTTAAATAGTTTATATTGTTTTTGTTTCAAATATTACTTAACTAAGCAGTCATTTAAATCAGAAATTCAATCAGCTCTCACTTATTCTCGCTTCGATATTAAGATATCAATATTTTATATTTTTATAACAGATTATTTGTATTAATTTATAAGCTTATGTGCAACTTGTATTAAATAAAATGACGAATAAAAATTTCTCTATATCAGTTTATGTGTTTTTGCAAGCAGTTTTCCGACATATTTTATTTTTAGTCTCAGACCTAATACTGCCCTCTAAGAGCTGCTTCGAATTTTAAAAGGCTTTGTAAATATATTAGAATCGAAATAGATTATTGCAATTTGGCTCTATTCGAATTAGAACATGATCAGACCTTATATTTGTAAATATTTTGTACTGAGCGCTAGCGATAGGTATTATTATAAATCGATCAGCGGAACAAATGCAATATTCTTATGACAACAGAATTATATTGTCTGAAAGCTATAACCGTATACATTTAGATGATGCACCATTAAACATGCAAAAATGTAATTGACGAATAAGTAGTCATTTATCCCAATTGGGATATAAACATTTATCCCAATGGAGATAAGTTATCCCAGTTGGGTTGTTATCCAAACAAGAATTATTCCCAGTCTGTCTAATGGCCCAAGAACACAATTATTTTCCCCTATTTGTCTTTGTAAAAATAAACAAAAGTAAAGGCCAATTAAAAAAATAGTACCTGCTCTATGATCATGAGATTTGGCGTACTTACAGTACAGCCTAAGTGTGAAAAAATATACAAAAACAAGGAACTTTTTCCATTTCAGTATCTTTTAAATTTCTCAGAACTGAGGGATCCCTCATTGGTAAAGATGGAGGGCTTCCGAATGTAGCTTTTTTCACCTTTTTGCACTTAACATAATCACTCCTTGACAAGTTGTGCATTGATTTAGAATTAAATTCCTAATTTTAAATGTCGTTTAATGTCTCTGCTTTCATTTAAATCCATAAAAATACTAAATATGTAGAATAAAGCAAAGAAAAATAAATTATTAAGAGAAATACACTATTTTTGTAGGAGCTATATTCGTACACAACAACCATCAAAGGGACCTAATTGTGTTCTCGTATCTATTAGACCTCTGTAAATGTCGTTTCAGTGAAAAAAATTATTCCGCATTATTTCCACCATATTTCGAATCATTCTACAAAGTTTCGCTCTGATCCGTCAAATAACGAGCTGAAAATCTGGACTCCAAATTGACCACCCATAAATATATAAACCAAAAATTTATCTCTTTAAATACTAGTATTTCAAATCTGAGGACTATCCCCTGTTATTAAAATGACTACTACTTTTTCATTATCAAAGATATCTTCAAACAGTAAAAAACATGTGAAAGAGGATGTATACATCTATATTTAGTTTGCATAAAAGTAGGGAGAATTTTTCTCTGAAGGATAGAAATAATTGGTGAAACTCATCTACAGACAACTCAAGAACGGATGCTAGACCTATAGATATTAGTACCAGTTAAAGAACAGAATGGACCTTACTTAGTTGAATGGAAGAGTAGTCTGAAGCTCAAAGAAGAATGATATGTAAATAGAAGGGACATCAGCAGTACAGCAGAATGGGATTCTTAAAAAGGCCCTTTTAAGGGCCACACAAATTTTCAAGAAAAGAATTTATGTTGTTACCATATCAATGTTCTTAACATGTAAACAAACAAGACAGACAGATAGAAAAACAAACAAACAAATAAATAAATAATTAAATAAATAAATAAGAGAAGTAATACCACTGTGCAACCTATAGCTGGAAGTGACAAGGGTATCTTACTCAAGTCACATGTCTCACACTGAATGTCTCGCCTTCTTTTCAACCTCAGGTCTTCAGATAGATATTTTCTATGTCTTGGTGTATATGCAAAACATTGAACAAAATTTACAATAATAATGATTCGAACCAAGAACTGTTGGTTCTGAATGCCACTGGGGTACATGTTCATGTATGACAACAAGCTTCCAAAGGGGCCAAAATGCAATTTATTTTTAATTTCAACCGAAAATCATTGTTAACATGCCAGTTTTGGGATAAAATTGGTAAAACATAGCAAAATTTGTGGACCTGCACAGAAAAAAGGCATACCTGCAAATATTTATAAAACACATAAAAAGGGGGTTGGCAAATTTGCCTTGAAGCAGTCAAAATAGTATAAATGGATAAAATTTAAATTCACAGGGCATAATTTCTCTTTAACATATTTGATTTTATGGTCTTCCAAACGTTTAGATTTTATCTGCACTGAAGAGACATAAGTTGTCCAAATGCGCATATGCAGAAAATAAATTCACAGTAACTTCGGTATTTAGTTAGTTAATATACCATTTTCTGTCATTCCGCATCAAAATCATAATCGTGATTTTACAGAAAAGACACTTTTTCTGGTTTTGAACTCCCCTCTATTAGGCCCGAGAACACAATCATTTTCCCCTATTTGTCTTTGTAAAAATAGACAAAAGTAAAGGCCAATTAAAAAAAATCGTACCTGCTCTATCCTCATGAGAAGTGTGAAAAAATATACAAAAACAAGGAACTTTTTCCATTTCAGTATCTTTTAAATTTCCCAGAACTGAGGGAACCCTCATTGGTAAAGATGGAGGGCTTCCGAATGTAGCAATTTTCACCTGTTTGCACTTAACCTAATCACTCCTTGTGCATTGATTTAGAATTAAATTCCTAATTTTAAATGTTGTTTAATGTCTCTTCTTTCATTTTAACCCATAAAAAATACTAAATAAGTAGAATAAAGCAAAGAAAAATAAATCAAGAGAAATACACTATTTTTGTAGGAACTATATTCGTACCCAACGACCATCAAAGGGACCTAATTGTGTTCTCGTATCTAATAGTTGCTCGAAACTTATCACTTAGTGATAATTTTTATGCTATCATTTTATTGGCCTTTCACATGATTAGATAACTTTTAGCCGTGTTTTTATTAGATGTTCGATAGGTCACATATCGGGCAAGACCATGCCATGGAAATTATTTTGTTATTTCTCATTTCGTGTTCATTTCATTATATCTTCTGCATTATTTTTGTATTTCATGGGAAAGATGAAGAAATGAAAACACATCTTAATTCTTTCTCCCAAAACAGTTGAGTATGTTTTGGCCTCTTGAACTGTATTGCGTTATTGCTAAAAATAAGTTTCCCATTCAATCATTAGTCATGTGTTGATGTTATGTGCATTGGGATCATTGACGAGTGAAAATTGACATAAGAATCAGAGACCACAAATACATAGAAATTTACCCCTGCATTTAGTTACATTTTTTTTAAACTTATCTAAAAAGCAGTAATGAATTTTATTACAAATGTTTGAAACCGTAATTACAATTACCCCTCTGAAAAGATACCTAGGTTTGTAACTAGTGCGAAACCATGTACATGTCATTGCTATTGATTGTTTTTTACTTGTGCTTATTATGCAACAAAGTTACATCTTCCACACTCACCGTTGTTTATAGTTTCTATTTTATTTAGAATAACGTCGATTGTAAAACTTTGCATGCATGAAAGGTTAAATTGTAAGTACATAATCAGCATGTAATATACTCACAAACACAACAAACAAAATTAACCCAGCTTAACATAATTTGAAGAACACAGCAGAGGATATTACCAATGAAATTTATCCTAACAGGTTTCACAACTCGTGAGGCTTGTTTCGCTCTTGTTATTAACTCTTGCTATTTAATTACAAATGCGCTAAAAATTCGCTACAAATTCGCTGAAGCTCTTTTATTAATATTGTGTAATGAAATAGCTCGAGTTGATAGCAAGCGATATACAAGTCACTCATAATGAAACATATAAAAAGCCCTGGTATAAATTATACTTAAATAGACACTAACTGTTGCATTTGTTTGTCAGGGAAATCCATTCATCCGTAAATGAACTGTTGTCTTTGATTATTTGCATTGTAAATGTTGCTGTCTTCATAAATGGTAATATAGATTGTTGATTTTCCGTACAGTTACATAGGATTGGCAAGGCTCTTTAAAATAAAACAAAAATATGAGAAATAATTATAAAAAAATACCTTAGACAATTTGTAAGCCTAGTTTAGAAACGTTTGGCACCATATTTATTTACGTATAACCTAATTTTGCTGTTTATTTTAACCATCTCTTTGTTTTTATTTTGTTTTATCCACTAATCAACATTATCTAAAGAAAGATATGCCTATCTTCTTGATTCTTTATACAGTTTTTCAACCAAAAACATCTACCTTCAGAATTACCGACAAAGTTTTTCATATTAGTATAGAGTAAAACTTTCAGTCAAATTTCTCTTTTTGAAAGTATGGTTAAATCATCATAATATACCATTTTCAATATAAGACAGTACATACCGTTACCCATCTAGTTCCTTGGGTCTCCAATTGAAACGAAAATTATGAGGTATACATGTGCAATGGGTCTGATCTAGATTGACTTTCCGGATTTTGAGTATAGTTGAAACCTTGTTTAATAATTCAGTGATTCGCTCTGTTATCCGCCTTAATTGATAAAGTGGTACCCGGTAGTTAAATGAGACATTTTTTTTTTTTTCAAAAATTCCTCCAAACATGAAAATTGACGATTTAATGAAAAACAAATGGAAAGTTCACAACAACCCATACCTAAGTGTTGCGTTCCAGTTTTAGAATATTGTTCTAGCATGCAGCTTCTCACCATCGGTACAAAAGAAAAATGGTATTTCAATTCAAAACATCTAAACACTTGTCCCATTACTCTTAATTTCACTTATGATGCTGTAATATAAATTGCTATGGCGACGAATTATTTCTTGGAATCATCAACTTGGGCTATTTTGTTCTCTTTAAGTAAGTAACATTCGAAGACAAGTTTGTAACTGTTAAGTTACGTGAGATTTCCTCCCACATCAATAAAGCGTTAACAAATCGCTCGCAAATAAAAGATGGATTACAGTATTACTTACACATCAAAAAGTGCCTTTAAATTTTCGAATACTCTAACCGGCAAACCGATTAACGGGTTATCGTATAGGCCCCTGAAAAATAAAAAAAAATAATGAAATAATGTAAATTTACTGTTGTAACATACCTATCATTGATTCGCACAAAACAACATTGTTTCATTATTTTTATATATTTTTATTGGGGTTTTGATATTTATGTATTGTGCTGATTGTTTGATTCCATTGTCTTTATTGTATTCTCGTCATTTTTAGTTAGCGTAGATTTGTATTCACATCACAGTTCGCAACCATCCACATAATACCTTAGAAATAAATATACAATTACTGCGGATAACCTCTGACTTTCCCCATATTTCTCATGCAGTATATTAAGATAGTAACCTGTCTTCACAGGTAAACTATCTGTTCACACTTCCCATTGATACAACAACTTTCAGTCATGCGTGAAGGCTTTCAGCCTCTAGGAAATATCTATCAAACTGATTATATGAATTCAAAAGGATTAAAATGATGAGTAAAGTTGTAGGGAAACTTTTTAGGGTGAATATTATATTATAAATATATACATATAACTAGTTGTAGTTTATGGAAACGGATATTTCATTATATTTCTTATTTCTTTTAAAACCTAAATATAATTTGGAAAACTTCAAATTGTCTTAATTCTGAAATTTAACAATCAATGTATTGGGGAGCTAGAATCAAATATTCCGCCAGTAGCTTTTCTTAAAAAAAAACAAAGTCAGGACTACGTTTAATTCAGAAAATGCTATATTCATTTGTCGAAATGCGCATATGCAGAATCCAAATTCACAGTAACTTCGGTATTTTGCTATTTGTTTGGGACATAGCTCTTTTCCCTTAATTAGACATTCATGTCACTAGATTTATCTGAATTAATTCCGGAAAAAAAGATTGATACCATCCCAAACTATCAATTATTGGTTTTGTCGAGCTTTCTTTCTGTACCAATCAAGGTATTCACTTTGAAGTCATTTTATCAGTTTGACAGATTTTTCCTTGAGGATGCATCTCTTCAGGTATGAATAAAAATTGTTATAACAGTGGGAAGTGTGAACAAACAGCTTACTTATGAAGACAGGTTACTATCTTGATATTCTCCAAGAGAAATATTGGGAAAGTCAGAGGTTATCCGCAGTAACGTTAATTACTTTTTTTTTAAATTGCGTGGAGATAAACTGTACAAAAATAAGTATAAGATGCCGTACGTTTTAAAGAAAAGCAGTGTCCTTTATTAAACTTGGGAGGCTTCTTTTTCCGCACGAGTACACAGGTGAAGGCTCAAAACGCTGAGGCTTTTACCTGTTTACGAGTGTAACAAAAGATAACTGACCAATTAGTTTAATCAAAGTACGAAGCTAACGAGTCAACTAACAGCGACCGGGATTATTAAACAAAATACTCTGACAAAAGTTTGTTGGCCATGTTTATCAGAATTGGTAAATAAAAAGCCTTTTTTCACCAAAACAGTTGAACCGCAGATACAACACATCTTTATCCAAATCATAGTCGTTTGTCCGAATTATAGAGTTTTACTCAATCTACATACTTTATTGATATTGATAGAGATGCCGCTTGTGTTCCAAAAATCTATATCACTTCATTTAAATCTGCACCTATTCATATATTTTCCACCATCAATATGTCCACCTTTCCAATATTAACGATTTGCAAGAGATTAGTTAATCAAAAATGATCAGAAATGATGCATAATTAACTCCTGCTAAGCAAGTCGGATCAGTTTACTTTCTCAAATTCGGTAAGAATTACATAACAAATTGCTTTGATGACTGAAATATATTTGTACATTACCAACAGTTGCGTATAATGTTTGGGCTTTTCATGAAATATTATTATCAATGAAATGTTGTTCTTGTTAAGTGTTTAAAATCATGAAATTAAAAGTGATTCCAGAAGTGTACAATATTTTAACCAAACAATTCAAAATCCGGTGCCGATATATGTAATATTAAAGTCAGCAGAAGAGCATTTTCTTAATCTTAAAGTAGTGGAACAGACTTTAATTCTTATCAAACATAACAGCACAAGTGCCGAGACCTTTTTATTATGTTAATGCAGACCATAGATCTCAAAAAAGAGGGAACAAATTATGATAGGTATATGGTTGTTCTAAATTTAATGTAGGCTGGGCCTTTATAATCGAATTTTACCTGAGTGTCAGCGAGGGGTTAATTTACGAAAACAGAGGTCAAGCCAATAATTGAATGGCAATAACCATATACCTGCCATGAACTATTTCGTTTCTAATATGACAGAAAATGGAATTTTCCATTCTGAAGCGACCTAAGAGAACGAAAATTTCCCGTCTCCACTGTTGTCTGTGTCTATGAAGTCACAATACACAATCTTTGTCTTCAATGTCAAATTCAAAACAAAATAATGTACTTCAGTGTCTGAACTGCATAATGTTCTTAACCTTTATTTCATTCATAATCGAAGACGTACAAAATAACAGGGTTGAATGGAATCTCTTTTTTTTTATTTCAATACTATTTTCGCAAGTGCGAAGTATGAGGTTATTGTGTATTTTACTGGCTGACGATTACCCAATTAACAAGAACCATTTAAGATTGTGAATTTTAATCATACTTAAAAAGGTATGGATGTAGCGTTGCTCGACATCTAGCAATGAATTCCGCTCTAATGGGTGCTAGAGGACGTGTTGAAATTACAGCGAGGTACGAGTAAAGCTCATTGTTGAAGGCCTCATGACAACATCAAAATGTACAACAGCAAAAGTGTTGTTCTATTGCTTTCTTTTCCTCGATTTGTAGAGACGGTATATCATATGCAATAACTCCATATTCCTTCTTTGCTTATTTGTTTATTTACACTATTCTACTTTTCTATTACTTTCAAAACACTTACAGAAATTGAAGTACTGTCTGACCATCAAATATACCAACAGGAAGATCTGTTATCTGATTTTCACCAAGTGCTCTAGTTGTAAAGAAACATTTGTTCAATTCTAATGAAAGTCTGTCGAAAAAGGAATTTTATTTTCGTTATCAAAAATGGATATTACATCACTGTCCGATGAATTCCGTTCAATGTGTATAAATAAGATAAGACTGCGTACTTTCCTGGCTGATTCATTTAAATTAATGTAAAAGGTGGACTTCTTGAACAAAAAGCTTAACAAGGAACATCGATTGCTCAAAACAGACATACATACAGTCCGCTAAAAGTTGGTCATCACCCTTTTTTTAAATGAACATAAGTTTTAAAGTTGTATTGGCGTAGGGGGTTTTGGTTCAAAACACTATGAATGAGATAATTAGATGTCACAGTTCAATGATGCTTCATATTGTTATCGTTTTTGTGAAAAATTATATAATAATGCACAGCCTAATCATTTAATGACAAAAGTGGTAGGTTTGACCAGAAAAAACAAGTGTCAGTCAAGTTCATGGATTCTTGTTGAAGATTTTTGTTATTATAATGCTGCTACAAAGGTAAAACACCAATTAAAATCCCTATGTGTGTTTTAGGTGACAGTTCAAGATATAGCAAAAAATGTTTGAATACAGGGAACAACATCCAGTTGTATGTTATATGTTGTCATTTTCATTTTTTTACTAATAATGACTAAATTTAATCATGTTAATATGTTCTGAATTAAATATCTAACTTATTTTTGAAAAAAGTGGATTTGTGTTTCGTATGTAAAATCTCTGTTTGGAAGTTCTATTTCGATAAAATGGATTGAAGCAAATGTTTCGGCTTTGTAAAATCTATATTTTAACATGTTTTGAGTATTAATAATTGTTTTTAATAAAAAATGCAGCAAAAGCCCGAACCGTTTTCAGAGGGTGAGACGAGAAGTAAATATCCATCGGAAGAACGACAAATCGAAGAGCAGAGATACCCTGACTAAATTAAGTAACTCAAATGTATTCAGGATGACAAATTTCTATTGTTATTATCTTAGCGTGGAAAAAGTTGAGTTCATAAAATGGGACGGCTACATGTACGTATGTTGTTTGTTTGTTTGTTTGTTTTTTTTTTGTTCTTTTTTTTTGTTCTGATAATCTATTTCCGTTTATGGATAAATGGAAATGTGTTGGTATGAGAATAATCTGTTTATAATCTATTTGACAAAAATGTGAAAGTGGACTGAATCTCCACCGAATCCGATCTTTCAAAAATGGAGTTCAAAACTAATTTTTGTTATTTGGTACTTCTCTGTAAATATTTGCTTGAATTCTGTGCGAAAATGAACATTTTTCAAGAAAAAGGGGGCGTTCCAATACCCTCCCCCCTCTCCCCTGGATCCGTCTTGCAAATATTATGAGTTGGAATTAAGTAATATGTATTTTCATGTTCTATGATTACATACCAAATTTACTGTAAATTCAGCTTCTGTATATGACGATCCATACAATTCAGTGCAAATAAAATCTTAACATTTGAAAGACCACTAAATCAAAGATGTTTATAAACAGACAGAGAACGAATTACCAATATGATCTTAATAAAAAGCCCTGAATCAGCTAAGGGCAGAGTTTTTGCATGAGAGAGATACTCCTTATTTGTCGAGAAAAAAAATATAGAATTAAAATGTTGCAAGTTTCCAAATTAAATCGGCTTTCTGGTCAGCGTCGAAGTTCTAACTACTGGGCTGGTCTATACCTTAGAGTCCACCAGCAGAGGGATCGATCCAAAGGTAACAAATGACTAAATACCAAGGTAACTGTAATTTTAGCTTCTGCATATGGCCAGTTCGACAACTTATATCTCTTCAGTCTAAATATGTACATGTGAAAGCTCACGGAATACATCCACCGCGTACAACACAACATACGGGGACGGAACTAAGTTGACACGGGGGCGGAGATTTGAAGCGACAGCGAACGGGTAGGTCGGTCGTTTTTGTCTTGTGATTAAAGATCAAGGATGCAATGGTAGAAATAAGATGCATTGCGGAACAAAACAGTTATCAGAGACTGTCCTAGTCACGGCAATAATGGATATTTGTAGGGTAAACCATCAAAATATCCGACACAAAGTTGCAACATCCCTGACTGTTGCCCTTACGGCATGTATTTGAGTATGATAATGTTAAATAAAACCGATAACTCTTGGAACTTTTATTTCCCTGGATAAAAGGTATCACAGAAGTTATGTTACAGTCATTGTTTCTTGTGCAATTTGCACAACGAGGATAGAAAATGCGAAATATGATTGTTGGTTGTGGGGTCGGAGATCACGGTTGGCATGGGGACGGAAATCCATTCTGTTTTTTTATATTTTTATGTGTAGTAACGGCTTTGATTTTTGTTAGACAATGTCAGCTCCCTTTATTTTGCATAGTGAAGCTAACAAAAGGAAATTTAACAATTGTGGTGAAAGATATTTCAGTTAATTAGACTTGATAGACACCTAGGAGAAAAAGTGTAACGATAAGTTTTAAACATTTAATTGTTTCTGAATTAAATACAATTCTTAGAAACTGTTGTACCTCTTTTATGAATTACTACCGGACACTACCGTAATCGAAGGCGAGGTTGGGCGCGCCATAAAACCGGTTGAACCCACCATTTCTTTTGAAATGCCTGTTACACTATTAAGTCTCCCATAGACTTGCATGTCAATTGCGCATGTTTCAAACTTTGTAGAAATTTTACTAACAGTTCAAATGATGTGACACGTGTCTCAACTTTAAAGGGTAACTTTCAAGAAACTTACCCCTTAACTTGCATATATGTAAGAAATGGTTCACGGCAATGAACAAGACAAGGATCAGTAATTTTTGCTTTAATTTTACAGAAAAAATTCCTCCGCCGCCTTCGCCTATAAAGTTTTCATTTCTTTACGAAATTAAGTAAATTTAGGCTCAAAAAAAGCCTTACAATATCAAATTTCCATTCAAATAAGATTCAGCTGCAAACTCTTTGAATATGTAACAAAATAAAACACTTTATAGGAACTATATTGTCTCCAACAGTGGTGTTATACCTGTACTAAGTCATAACTATTGCAGGTGACAATTGTTTTCACTTATCTGTCTTTTTGAATCATGGACTTCGACTCTTGACAAATATGTTCTGTAATTTTGTTATTAAGTTGCCTTATCCTGCCTAAAATCATAATTCACACAAACTCTATATAGTATTTAATAAGAGTTGATACACATTGTATTTAAATATGTAAAATATTGTTACCTTAATGCCTTTCGGTATCATTTTCTATCATAACATATCAACATTGTTGTATGTCTGTATGTTGTTTGATTTCAAGACATTTCATGTAGCAAGATAAAATGGTGACACGCAGACCCCATACCCTTCTGGTACAGTGTAAACATTTCGGTTTAGTAAAACAGCAAAAAAAAAGTCAGTAAATTTAGTTATGGATAATAATTTCTAACAAAGTATGTCCCTTAAGTGCAGATCAATAGCAAATTACTACGAAAACCCACACTTTTTTATATTTATAATGTATACAAGCTAGTGAAACGTCTAACAATCATGTTTTTAATGATGCTATGCTGATAAATGTTAATTTTGCGTATTTTTTACCTATCACAGAGTATCCCAAAATGTGGACGCGAGCCTTGTTGAACACGAGGATGTCCCCAATGAGATTAATTTCTGTTCCATATGTTTTCAAAATTATCTGAGGTGAAATCAAATCTTACGAGACACACCAAAACTTTTCATTAAAATAATGCATCGGGAATTGGGCCAAAACTTGTCCACAACTGAACCCCCTCATGTCAAATACTTCATCCTACCCTTGATATAACATTATTGATACTATGATAAACATTCCAGTATGATACCTCTTTTTGTAATGGTCAATTTAACATCTTTTTTTTAATTATTTCAAAGCACAGTCCCTTTCCATTTAAAAAGCAGCAAAAAAGCTTTATTCTTTAACTATATATCTTCACACACTGTTTAAGATATAAACCATGGCCTCCATACATAAAAGTTATTTTAAGATAGGCCCAAGTAGTTTTTGCAAATTCTATCCCTAGCATTAGATGGGGCAAATATGCAAACAACGTAAAGCTTTGCTGAATTACATTTATATTATTTATGGGGCATTTACAGTTGATTCTTAATGCTTATCATCTTATATTTCTACAACTGTATACAGATGAACATATGGCATTTCTTGTACAATAAAATTTTAATAGGTAGTTAACCTCAATAAATTCACTGTAATACACTTAGTTCCCATATTCCCTATTTGTCCGATTATGGTTCACTCAATCTCACAGTTGTCGGAACATAATTCAAACTGTCACTATTAAGATTTACCATATCAAAGCAAGCATCTTCTTCTGATGTATCGGTATATATGTTCAAATTTGTGCTCACTAAATGGCATATGCTGTACGCCGTTGAAGGATAGTTTGTCATACTTGTGTATATCAGATACCAAAGATATAATCAACCAATATCATGACTTCGTTGAGCGTTACAAAAAGTCAAATTTGGCAATACTTTGCCCGTAAAGTAATACAGAAACTGAAATGCGAGTCCTTAAATGACAGAAAATATCTAGTACTACAAGTTATGGCACTTTACTTCTGTAATGTGCATTGGAATATACCGCGCTGTTTACACTAAAACAGAAGGGTCTGGTTTCAGTGTGTGACCATTTCCTCGTGTTACCTGAAACGTTTTGACATTAAACGACTGACACACAGACATAACACAGACATATACCACAATGTCCCTAAAACTGGCATCAGCATTACGATAGAAAATGTTACCGCATTAAAGATACAATATTTTTATGTATTCGACGCAATATTCTTGAAACTTCAAGATTTCTTAAATCATGTCGAGAATGCATGTAGCGTTTCTCGATAATTAGCAACGAATTCTGGTCACTGAACAGGTTATAGGGGCAGTCTTGACTTTACTATGAGATATGAACAAAGCTCATTGTTGAAGGCCTCATGGTGACTTCAAAATGAAAAACCCCAATAAAAGCGTTGTTCCATTGCTTTGTTTAGCAATGTTCGTAGAGACTTTGCCTCATGTAGATTGACTCCATATTCCTTCATTGCTTATTCAATACAACAAAACTTTCGTATGTATTAATCAACCAAGGATATGGAGTAAATGAACATGAGACCATAACAAATATGTTTACTCTAAAATGCAATAATTTAATGAGCTGTATGACCATTTCGGAAATTTCCTCATCAGCAGGACTAGAACCAAAACATAGGAAATCCCCAATTTAAAAACAAAATGTTAAAAATGGATAAAACCAAATGAAATCCGACTAATCAGTTAAATCAAAAAGAGCTAAGGACAAAACTACGATAGAGGGAGTCAAACCTTAGGTTTTAGAATTTACATAAATTTAGATAAAAGTTATAAACAAAGAGTAAACATGAGATATAATTTCATGTACAAGTAAACCTGCCTTATAACGAAGTATGTTCTTCGTAAAAGGTGCACCGGTTGTTGCATCTTGTATGCTCCAAAATAAACGTTATACCTTACCATTTCATTGTATATCAAGTCTAATTAACTGGAATATCTTTCACCACAATCGTTAAATTTCCCCCTTTTTTTAGTTTCACCAAGCAAAATAAATGTCCTACAAAAATCAAAGCCATTACTGCACATGAATATAAAAAAAAAATGATCTCTATCCCCACACCAACAATAATCTTCGACCCCACAACCAACCATCATATTTCGCATTTCCTATCCTCGTTTTGCAAAATTAACAAGAAACAATAACTGTAACATATCTACTATGACACCGTTTATCCAGGGAAATAAAAGTTCCAAAAATTTTGTAGTTTTATTTTACATTACCATACCCAAAACATGCCGTAAGGGCAATAGTCAGGGATGTTGCCACTTTGTGTCGGATATTTTGATAGTTTACCGTACACATATTCATTATTGTCCTGACTCAGAAAAGTCTCTTATAACTGCTTTGTTCCCCAATGCATCTTCTTTCTACCACTGTATCCTTGATCTCTATTTATAAGACAAAAACGACCGGCTTACCCGTTCCCGCTCGCTTCAAATCTCCGCCCCTTGTCAACTAATCTCCGCCCCCGTATGTTGTTTTCTACGAGGTGACATCTGTAGTTTTGAAAGAAGAAAATTCCAGCCTCTCGTATCGCGTCATTTGGAGATCTGAAAGCTTTGTAAATAGAAAAAAAAAGAACGGAATTGTAGATGTATGACACGTTGAGAATTATATGGCTCTTGCAAGGACAGGTCTGAATGCGGTCAAAACAAGAATTGTCAGCTAGGTTATGGATATTTTGGTCAGATTATGGCTTTGACTAGAACAGCCACGATTTTATTACCATGACTGACTAGAGCAGTCAGTTTTATAGTTTTAGGACAATAGCAATTCCAAGCAGTCATGATTTTAGAACAGCCATTATTCAAGAGAAGTTCTAGAGCAGACCTAAAAGATGTTAACTAAAAATAGCTTGTATTTTTACTGTAGTTAACTTGATGATAAATTATGTCTGCACCTCAGAATAACCACATGGATTTTAATGAAAATGCCACAGACATTGGGGATGAGCTCAAAAGACACAAACCGGTATTATCTACTTATCATAACAGAACCAAATTAACAAATAACAAAATAACGTATTGTCCTACTATCTTGTTTGTTATTGTAGTCATGGAGGTAGTAGTCTACCTGTATTGGGTTTAATTCGTGTCATAACGTCATAGGACAGTAAAACGGGAGGTTTAGGTACCCATAAATTGATTCAACTCTACCGCTGGCTTTTGCTGGTACTGGTACAAAGTCCGGCTGTCCCGAGCTCTTATCATTGTTTCATTTGTGTTTTTTGTCATTTGTGTTTTTTTGTGTAGTTCCCTGTTATCCTTTTTGATTTCATTCATTGGTCGCTTTGAATAATGACATTGTATATCCCTGTACAAACTTACAACATCCACAAAGATGATAAAGCATCAAATATTCCGACACTGAGGCTTGTTATCTGGTTTCTTCCTAAATGCCTGTCAGATAAAAATGAAATCTTCCCAATCCATCGATCGCCGTTTTTCAATTCTTCAAACGTTAAACAAAATGTGTCTCTCAGTGCTTATATGAATATTGTTATTATTTAGAAGTAAATGTAGATAATATTATTTGGGCGTGACAATATCAGAAGCCGTCATTTCTAATGTTTAAACTAACAATTTAATGGGTACCATATCACAATATTTGTGTATGCTCTTTGTGCATCAGTATCAGGTTCTTGCTAAACATTTCTGTCGAAAAATGTTTCAAGATCTTCTACGATACAGATTTTATATTGAGCATGGATAATCTTTTTACATTCGGGCTTACCATAACATGTATGCATTTCAATACTTTGTTTTTTCAGTTGTTGCTATTGTTCTTGGAATATACGTTTAAGATTGACGGTTTGGTTCTCACTTATTTTACTTTCTCAGATTAAAAATTAAGTACCGTATATTAATTTATATTGGAAAGATTCGAATAAAAACAAATAAAATGCTTCTGTACTTCAGGAAAAAATTATATAGCACTTAATTATATCAATTCTTACAAAATTTGAAAAAAAGACGAAAAGGATATTTAAGTACATCTGTTATGCCTCAATACCCTATGATGACTTGTGGATGACGAACAACAATATAAGCGTTGTTCCATTTCTTGGCTTTACCATGAATATGTGGAGATTTTGTCTCATTTGCATCTAATCCCTACCCCTTCATTATTTGTTTTTTTTTTAAATATGTTGATATGTCATAAGCTTTTAAAATATTAAAGTGAATTGACGTCATTTTGCGTCATAGTTGTACATTTTCGATTCCGAACAAATATTGCATCAAAGAATACTAAAATACCGAAGTTGCATAGTAAACAGTAAATTTCGTACTGCTGTTCACGTGTTTCAAGGAGTAATCCCATCAACAGCATTAAAATCAAATAATATGGAAAGCCATAATACAAAAGTAGTCACAAAATCAGTACTCATTACTTTAGATCGCTAAAAGGTAAAAAATATTCTAATATTCAGTAAGGGCGGAAATTAATAAAAATATCTTTAGTTAATAGAGTGTGCATGGTTATTTCATTAAAACTACATGTACATATATAATAACTTTCCCCTAAAATAAAATCGTTGTAAATTTTATTCGCATCAATCATGAATACGTGCAGACCTGTTTGTGTATAGAGGTACATTGAAACTTAATAATTTTCGGGAGTTTACTGTCTTTTTATTTTTGTTAGTTTTTTTTAAATGTTGCTGGTTTTTTAATTCAGTTTCCACAGTTACCTATACACCTTACGGTGTTATAGATTTTTAATTGTAGCTGAGTTCACTTTTTTCATTCACATTAATTTAGTTGGTTAGATGTGTACGCTGCTTTTTACCAACGGGCGTTGAATAATTTTCCGCTGGAGATTTACCATCATTTTTAATTTTACACAGATTCCATCGCAAAAAACCTTCTCATTCAATTTATTCATGAATTAAAATATATTTCACACCACTGTTAGTGCTTTATTTTTTATACCCCGCCACACGTAGTGGCGAGGTATGCGATACCCTCAATCGTGTGTCCGTCCATCCGTCTGTCCGTCCGTCCGTTCCCCGATGGTTTCCGACTGATAACTTGTGAACGAAATAACATACTGTCTTCAAACTTGGTATGCAAGTTGTTTACCACAAAACTCAGGCAACTCAGGCCAAGTTTGATTTCGGGCCGAGAGGTTCAAGGGGTTCTGGAGTTATGCCCAATAAAACTTTGAAATTTTGTGAATTTTAGGGTTCCCGACTGATAACCTTTAAACGAAATAACATACTGTCTTCAAACTTGGTATGTAAGTTGTTTACTATAAAACTCAGGTCAAGTTCAATTTTGGGTTCAGAGGTCTAAGGGGTTCTGGAGTTATACCCCTTGAAACTTTGTGAATTTTAGGGTTTCCAACTGGTTACTTTTTAACGAAAGAGCATACAACCTCTAAACTTGGTAGGTAAATTGTTTATCGCTAAACTCATGGCAATTTTAAGTTTTGGCTCAGAGGTGCAAGGGGTTCTGGAGTTATGCTCCTTAAAGCTTTAAAATTTTGTGATTTTTTTTTGGTTCTGACTGATATTTTATGAACAAAATAAGTACTGTCTCCAAACTTTGTATGACCCCGTTCTTTATTCTGATGAATGTAATATGACTTTTTCTGAAGTTATCCAGATTGACAGAATTTTAAGTGATCATGATGCTACAAAAGTATCCTTTCATATCCCTTTTAAAGTAAATCACGATCAAAAGAAAGAAATGTGGTTGTATATCCAAGCAGACTTTCTTGGACTTAATTTAGATATTGTACAATTTGACTTGGGTA
>MJUU01053507.1:8079-49716 GCA_002080025.1 Modiolus philippinarum
TTCCGCCAGTGAGAAGTGACATAAACATTGGAAGGGTTATAAGGAAACCTACCATGCCCACATTGAGTGGTATTGGCATTAAAAAGAAATTTTCTTTGTCGCCAAAGAAACTTGGAGAAATAAGAAAAAGAGCTGCGTTGGCTGAAACGGCATGCCAAAAGAAGTCAACGGCACCAAAAACACGGGAAGAAGATACCGCTATTGTGGCACAAAAAGCACAAGGCGAAGATAACGTTATTAAGACTGTGGACAAACCGTCAATTGCTCCTGAAGAGACAAGAGAATTTTGTAAATGTAACGAAAAATGCCAAACGTGTGGGAAATAACGAAATATAAAACGCCTGGTAAAAAGGAGAAAAGTCACTGAGACGTATCAGGAAGGTGGAAAAAGTATTGTTAGAGTAGAGGAAGAAGAGATTGAATTTTGAAAACATTTCGCGTTGTGTTATTTGGTTTTTATTCGCTTAAGGATAGTTAAACTCAGGTAGAGTTTTATATGGACACAAATTTTGCACTAGATTTAAAACTTAGATCTACATTTTTATACAAAATGAACATGTTTATGATATTTGTATTTTTGTTCTTTTGCTAACCGTCCGGTCAGACTGGGGACGTTAAATCCAAGGCTCATGTGCAGGGAAACGTCCAGCTCTGTGCATGTAAAAGAACCCTAACCTAAGGCCATCGTGCTAAGGTTTAATAGGCAAAATTATTTCTTACCGGTATTTTAGGCTAATAATTTTTTTCAAAGTGACAGTCAAAAATTAATCTTTTGGATTGGTATTCTTGGTCAAACATTCGCAAAATTCAGTCGTTTCAAGTCGCTTTATAAGTTTTCATGTAGGTTTTGGTAATTTTTATTCTTCAGTGATCATGGTGATGTTCGATAATTGGGTCTTTTTGTGAATTTTGATCGGCTAAATGTAAGACAAAAGTGAATTATCGGCCTTTTTGCTATTCTTGTTTCTACGTGGTTTTGCAATTTGTAGATTTTAAAGTGTGTATTATGTGTATAAGGTAAGAAAATCTAACACCTAAGTAGGATACCAGAAGTCACAAGTCCTTTTAACGCCAAGTCTCTTTTGACATGATATTCACAACAGTCAATGGGAGAACTGGATGCGCATGTTTATGGTGAATGAAATGGTTTTTATTGCAATAGTCCAGATGATATACCTTAGGTTGATGAGTTTGGGTCTGAGAATTGGCCACTGATTGACGATATTGACTGTTGGTAAAGTGAAATTCGGGACGCATTTCCTGGAGGCGTGGGTAATGTGACGAAGATTTATTAGTTGTGTATTTCCTAAGGTTAAATATAGTATACACTTTAAATGTCTGTTCCAGTTTTAGGTCACTCGATAAGATAATTAATTGTCGCTGTACCTGTAATTCAACAAACGATAACGGTATTGATTTTCTGTCACGTGTATTTCAATAGCATATCACCCCTTGTACAGTTAACATTGACCGATCCATTTACACCCCTATTTTGCTGTAATAGACTCAACCACCATATATAAGCAACGGTCTAGCTTCATTCAATGTCGGTTGTTTGAAGGTGCAACATCTCAGAAAAGGCATAAAGAGTTATTAAAAGGTAATAGAAAGGGTTGTAAGACATAGTTAATATCTTTGCGCAGTCGCCCAGCTTGAATAAAGCTTAGGACTTAGCATTGATAGGTGATACCTTTTACCATAGCGGATGCGCCTTCACTGATGTAGGTTATACACACACAAGTTACGAAGCGGATGCGCACCATCTGATATTATCTTAATACACACACACACGGCGAGTGCGCCGGTTCCAACCTGATATTATCTGGACACACACACACGGCGAGTGCGCCGATTTGTAGGGATTAATTAAGAAAGTTTATTAGGTGGTTTTCTCACGCATAATAGTTACATTCCGAGCTATCAAGACGGTAAATGCGCACTACAACGTTACCTTTACCGAATTGGTAAGTCAAACCAAGATACTTGTGCATATAATTCAGAAATACATACAAAATTAAACCCTATTCAGGAACGTCCTGATACGAACCCATAAAACCACGTTACAATACTGCTGTACTACCTTAAGTACTATATTGTATATTTCCTTCTAATAATAACATGTTTTTATTCATGTTTACTACATTCTATCATGCCACTTGTCTGGCCTGCAAAGAAAATTGCGGAATTAAGACCTATATGTAGCGTTTAAGGCAAGACCGTGTCAACTAGTTGAAACTATGGAGGAACTTTGATGCTACATGTATATGGTAGTTCATCTTAATCCAAGTCATTTGTAGGGAATAACAGAGGTCAGGAATGGGTGTACCCTTGTGACGGCTAACGGTAAATAATTTCTCCAAATGGTGTTAACGGTAAAATTTATGCCCTCACAATAAAATTGCCAGATATTTCTACAAAAATAATTAGAGATGAACTTTGGTTTCACAAACAAAAAAAAAATAAGACAACAAATTCAGTTAACTAAGATTTTTCCCTATTATTTTACAATGTTTTATGACTGCAAATTTAGAGTTTATGTATGGGGTAGTCATCATTGTCTTCTGTGGGCAGCATCGAATTCAGGGTTGGTGGACATAGGCCTATAAGACAAGTTTAACAGTGTAGACTTGATGTTTAAGTCATTAACACCGCAGCACTTGGTGGGGCATTTTTATTTACAGGGTTTTATCCCATATTTGTGACCTCAACAGTTGAGTTATCAAATCTGAGAGACTTTTCTTTTAATCTATTTTAGTCAGTAAAGTACAGATGAGTTTTATGGCAATATAAAAGAATTTATAACCTTTTGATCCCTGCATTGGATTTAGGCATTTGTGTTTTGTTTTTGGGCAAGGGGCCTTAAGATTTTTTTTAAATACATATTTGCTGACCAAAAAGAAAAAAAAATCTGAGAAGCATCTGGAGTGAGAAAATTATAATTTAGCCCACATTATATCCAGAAAAAAATATATATAAATTAGTACCTGGCTCGAGAACGCAAGAATCTAGATGACAAAAAAGTAACACAAAACTCTGTCCTACATGGAAAATACGTCCTCCCTCAAGAAAATATTTGATACATTTGAAATAAATTTTATTTTGCAAATAACATCCACAACGGATCAAGCAAATACAAAATATACACAAGAATTATGAAACACAGTTATATCTATATAAAAAAAACATACAAACGGCAATCGAATTTAGTTGACTCCTTGACCGGTGTGGACCCTATTAAAATTCTAATGATTGTTTTATAAAGGTGCATAAGAACATTTTGAACAAAGCAGGTGTTAAAGAGAGACAGTGCCATGACCCCCCCACACACACACACAACCACTACCTCTTCTGACAACTAACACTGACCACTTTCGAGTACTGATGTCCAGTTTCTTATACTAATGAATTAAATGTCTAGTAAGCACAGTCATGAACTCAAGCCACATAACTATGACAACTATACTTCAGTAGAACAAAGATCAAGTCCTACGTGCGTAGATGTTAGAACGTCCGATTCGTCCGACGACATCTAGATCCATCATGCAGATCTGCCGTTTTCATTCGATCTCCGATCTTAATCGCGAAAGTTTGATGTTGTCATTGACATATTTTCCAATGTCAAGCACAACTATTCAAGGGACGTAATCTCATAATCTGGATCGCAACTGGGTTTTAAATATTCCATTTGACGTTCTTTTAACGTTAGACCACACAAAAAATGCCCGGGCACAGGGCGTAAACATTGATCGATTCTAATATAAATTGACACAATGGTGCATCAACTATTCCTGCGTACGAAAACTGCTGTTTCTTTGAGATTTACGACCAACTTTGTTCATCATCACCGCGTTTCCAACCGCGGAGTTCAAATTCTGTGGCACCAACGTCCTTATTTTAGCAAAATATATATGAGAAAGTCATATATATTTAAAGAAACACATTGTTTAGGCAAAAGTATTGTGTAACGAAAAAATAGAGCCATTTATATCAAGAATTGTTTAGAGCTTCGGGGTGTGCCAGGCCGTTTTCTATAGGCTATTGTTTATCGTCATTATGGGGGCATCTGTCTTCATGGCAACCAGTCTATGCAAAATATGGTCCTCTAGAAAGAAAGGCATTCTCATATAGATAATAGTAAACAAAAATTACATTCGCTAATGGTATGTTAATTTGAAAGAAATGTGCCTGCCTAATATATTCAATTTTTAACTGCAATAACTCAGTTTTACCGCATAACGGAACAATATTATCGATGTTATTTCTTGAAAACTTGTGTTGTTGTTTATTTAGCAATTGTGTTTCATGCTTTTTGACAAAATGGGATAATTTATCCATATATGTTGAATATTCAGACGGCAAACAGGAATTCTTGAGAAAATCCTTCTTCCTGGAAATTTAATTTGTGAGACCTTTAATTTGTCTTAAACAATGATCTTTTAAAAGTTGTAAAAAATTTTTGGAGCAAAAATATCAAGAGCCGTTTTCCACTGAGAGTTAAAAAACTGAGAGGTATGCGCGATGTTGTGGGTCTTTTTAATCTGCAGACCTTTTGGTATGACATTGTTAGCTATGTAAGTTTGATAATTTTGATGATGGTGTCTTTAGGAAGATAACTTCTTACTCTCTTTCTTCAAAGATTTTAATATATCAATATGTTCCATGATGAACAGGTGAGATTGTATGTACTATGAACGTCAAAGACATTTAAAAAAAAACACAAGTAAAATATAATTACAAAACATGAAAAGATGATGAAAAATAAAAATACGAAGGGGACAAAAGTGGATCATTAAGATAGCATTGCTGTAACTAACATAAACAACATTAAACAAAGCAAAAACACCTAAAATCCCTATTGTGCTAGATCTAAACCGATACACACAATGTGGTTAATTTATAAACTTTCAGTATGAACAATGTGAATCGCACTAGTTTAAATACTGTTTATATTTCAACTCTATCCGAGTCTTTTTCAAAACAACGAAATATATAATAAAACAATAAACAATTTACAAAAAAACTACACTACAAAACTTAATTTAACGGGTAAACTACATGTCGGAGACTGAAGGCGTGACCTAAAATATAGTGATGTGAAAAAAAATATTTGCTGGTGTGTGTACGTAACTTTTTCCTGCAAAATATTCTTTATTATCTTAAACGCTGGGATGATATGCATTTATTGATCTATGACCCTGATGTTAAGACTGGGTTTTAAACGATCAATCTAATAGCTTTCTTTGGATCTTCTCTGGTTTAAATTCCACGATATATTTTGATCAATTGCGATGACTTGCATATTTTGCCAGTTGTGATTTGGTGTATTAAAATGGATTGCAGTGGCCTGGTTCTGATCTTTGTTTTCGATATGGTTACGATGCAAGTTTATGTGAAGATTGAGAGCATTTCTTGTCTCCCCAACATATCGGTCTTTACAGACAGAACATGTAACCAGATAGATGACATTGGGCGATTTAAATGATGATTGTCCAAAGATTTTGAAAATATCAAAATATAAAAGATTTAACTCAAATATCGCATACTTAAAATTTTAGTTTTGATACTTTATTTATGCTCAAATTCAGGAAATTACACAATTGAAATTTTAACTTTTTTTAAGATTATGACTTAAAATCTAACTTTTACACCTTTTTTTTTATGTTAACATTCATAAAATTTCAATATCGCTCTTCTTCGAGATGAAATGATGAGATGAACATTTTCTTAGTTTATTAACAAACCAAAATGTAAATTTTCAAACCTTATCTATTTGCTGACATTCATACAATTTCAATATTCCAACAGTAAAAATTCCTCAGGAGGATATGAGAAAAATAGAATAAAAATAAAAAATAATTTGAACTGGTTTAGTCATTTTTATGATTGAGCTTAAAAAACTTGTTTTTCATACCTTATTCATGCTGAAATTCATTAAATTTGAAAATGGCAATACATAAAAATATTTCAAACGGATATGATGAAACAAAATTTTGAAAAAAAAAAAAAAAATCATAAAACTGAATAAAGATCGAATGAAACCGCGGACTAAAAATCTAAAAACTTCCAGTTGTTCTTAACATTTAAATAACTATTTTAAATGTAAATCCAAAACGGCGAAATATAAGTTTGTAAAAGAGAACCTTGACAGTCGAGATCGAATCATGTGCCGCGGAATAAAAATCTAAAAACTTCCAGTGGTTCTTAACATTTAAATAACTATTTTAAATGTAAATCCAAAACGGCGAAATATACGTTTGTAAAAGAGAACCTTGACAGTCGAGATCGAATCATGTGCCGCGGAATAAAAATCTAAAAACTTCAAGTGGTTCTTAACATTTAAATAACTATTTTAAATGTAAATCCAAAACGGCGAAATATACGTTTGTAAAAGAGAAGCTTGACAGTCGAGATCGAATCATTCCATGACCCGCGAATCAGCTGTTCGTTCGCATCTACAAGCACCAGTCTATTCGATTGAATTATATCTATTAAACAAAATTTACAAAGGTTGAAAAAAAAAAGAAAATTATAAGCCTTAAACAAGATAGTCGTAAACGATTTTGATTATAATTAAATTCTGAATAGCGGTATCATTTTCTGATTAGATGAACACCTTATTGCCATTTCCGTTTGTCACGTCTCATTGTCTTAAACTATAATTTGCGATTTCAATTCAAAGTGAATACCGATTTCGATTTAATTTGAAACTGCTGATTTCCTGCGAAATATCAGATAATGAGCATGAATACACCAGCAAACGAATACCGAAGCAAGAACGAGGAAAGGGGAAATTCTAAAATCATAAATCCAAATTCACGGCAATTCACAGCAACACGAATTGAGACAGTATGACAAAGACAAAACAAATAAACAAAAAAGAACAAGAACGTCACAAAACTAAAGCACTGGCAGTGTGAACCCCTATAAAAACTGAGGTATCATCAGGTGCTCCGGAAGGGTAAGCATGATCTTCTCCACGCATGGCACCCGTCACACAGCCAGTTAAAATATGATGTTGGAATATCTGTTGGGTGGCTGATTGGTTATTGTCATTTTCTAACCCGTAGACAAAACCAATTTTAATCCATGGCGAATGTTACTTCTCTTACCTCGAACAGCACCAAGGTGAAACTTTGAAAAGCATTTTTCCATCTCTTTATTATTAAGACAATAACAAAGACAAATCTGTGCCACAAACATAATCGACGAAGACAAAACTAATGAATAACAGGATGATATACAAGACAACACAGAAAACAAAAGCACTGACAGTGTGAACTCTCACTAAAAACCGAGAGTATCATCAGGTGTTCCGGAAGGGTGAGCATGATCTGCTCCATTCGTGGCACCCGTCACACTGCCAGTGAAAAGTCCGGTTTTGTCACAGTCCGTGTTAGTCAGTCCGGTAACAAACTCTGGATCTACCCAAAGATATCTGTTCTCATTTGTGAAACCGAAACATTGTAATGGTCTGTCAAATCGTGGTGACGACCGTAAAACTTCTGTAGTGACAAATGCAACAGTGACTGAACATACTCTTGATGTATAAGTTTTTGAGACGGTAATTTCGCTCTTTTGACGAAATTGCTGTACAAATTACAGGCACGGCAATAGCGAATCAGTTGTGAAATGTACACGCCATATGCCGGAGAAGTGGGAATGTTACTGCTCAAAAACGGGAAGTTCACTATTGGAAAGTCGAAATCACCACGCTTGTCGTAAAGTTTTGTTTTCAGACGTCAAGAGTTGTCAATGTAGAGGTATAGGTCCAGGTATGATGCTGATAATGGTGTATCAATTTCGAGTTCATTTGGGTATATAAGATGAAGGTTTTCCTGGAATTGAGGATTGTTCAATGAAAGAACATCATCTATATAACGGAAACTGAAATTAAAGGATTTGGCTAGCTTATTGTCCTTTTTCTGAACTAGCCCTTGTATGAACCTGGCTTCATACGAATAAAGCAACAAATCTGCCAAAAGTGGCGCACAATTAGTCCCCATAGGTATCCCTATTGTCTGCTGGAAAACTTGTCCTCCAAATTCTACAAATATGTTATCAATCAAGAATTCCAGCATTGCAATGACATCTTCCTCTGTATACTTTTGTGTGAATCAGTGTGATGTTTAACAAAATATGTCCCATCTTTACCTATCACTAAAAATGAATATCTTCTTCCACCCTTTTTATTACAGAAAGACTGATGTATTAAATCCCGGAGTACTGACTTAAGCTTATCGTTTGGAAGAGTAGAAAAATCAAATGCTCTGACACTGTTGCAGTGGTTGAGTTCAGTTTAAGATAGATATTCCAATAAGTCTTTTAAAGTTTTTGAGAATCGTTAGTTTTCGCACTTTTGTGACTATCAAGTGCGATAATTATATTTATTCTATAATATATAAATACTAATGGTAAAGTTGCATTGACATTAAAATGAATAAAAAAGGATATTCACTCGATAGAAAGGATATTCACTCCATGAAAAGGATATTCACCGCGGGAAACGTCACGTGCGACATATTTTTAGAAAAAGGGAAATCCCGTATTTATATCGTCCAATCACATTGCTATGTAACATTGTCGCGTGACAACGTCATCGGCATCACTAAAACAGAATTGCTTCATCTAAAGAAAAGAAGATCAGCGAAAATGGTGCAAATATGCAAAGAGGAAGACACTTAAAATACGAAACAAGTCAGCGTAACACTGATAAAGGCGTTCACACAATATTTTGGGAAAAAATCTCCCGACGGATGTCGACAACACATAGCGCAGAATCGTCGCACATTATACAGATGCAAGGAGTGAAAAGGAAGAACACAAGCATTCATTTAAAAGACAGAAATCATCGATTATTTAGGATAAAAAATGTATTCTTTAAATAAAGTCTTTAAAGAACGTTCGCTTGTTACATTAAAATGTCAATTCCCTCCCTTCTTCACAATCTCCCACCAATGACGAACAATGGAAAAAAGCCGCAAACTCAGTGTTAGCTAGAATCTGTAAATTTCTGACAGTAAAGATAATAATAATGTTATATTTATTGTTTAACTTATCCTCAAAATATTTTTTGAAAAGTATATTTTTCATTTATTTTATGCAAATGTTCAAAGCCTCTTTAATCGTTAATTCGACACCCATAGAAAATTTCTAGGTGTATAGTATAATACATGATAAAAAGAATTATTATGTATTTATCGGATAATAGAATAAAACAGTTACTGTCTTTAGTTTCGGTAAATGTGCAGTGTTATTGACTTTTGGGAAAACAGATATTCACCTCGCCATGCGGCTCGATGAATATCTGTTTCCCCAAAAGTCAATAACACTGCACATTTACCTCAACAAAAGACAGTAACTGTATATTATCTCATGGACGTCACATACGACATAAAACTCGTTGCATACTCCAGATTTGAAATTTCCTTGGGAATACAGCAGGAATCCCAAATCAAAGACCGATAACTAATATAGATTATACAGTCAACACTAGATTTAGCCCTTTTTGGCCTTTTTGATAAAATGGGTTAGACCAGGATTCCAAAATTATTAACAAAAACAAGAAAACGTGTATGCCAAGAAATATCATACTAAAGTCTGATAACGATCCGTTTACTAGAACCAAAGTTATGCTGTCAACAGACGAAGAAAACACCATTTAATAAATATCGGCCCTTTTATCTAAAAAAGAGGGACAAGGAATCCAAAATTAGACCCCTTGCTTACGTATGTGCCAAGAAACGTCAAACTAAGTTTTATAATGATTCGTCCATTTGAACCGAAGTTATGCTCTCCACAGACACCAAATCTGAAAACGACGACAGCGCAGTAACTTTTGCGTCGTATAACAGAGTTAAAAGTATTAAAGGATACAAAAGAATCAGCAAAAGAATATTTTTAACAGAAATAGACAATTTTGTACTCAATTATCAAATTTAGAAAATACTTCTACTTCAACGAATGGGGGTAATAACAAAAATGAATATCCGATATAGCGATTTCAGAAAGAAATCCAGACAATTAAACTTATCAAACAGTTAAGGAATGCTTCAACATTGCAAACACAAATCATTCTGTAAATGGTCTTGGCTTTGGTCTCAGTTTCGAATTCGGTTTCGGTTAGCAGTGTAATTTTCTGAAACCTCGAAACTACCAAGCCTAACCACTTGGCTAACTCTAAACGCGAACTCAATCAGTTTTCATAGAATATCTCATTGAATCGTAATCTACAAAAACAAGAACACCTAAAATAGCCGAAAACTACAATCACATGCTATAATTTACAAGCAAACTGCGCGTGAAAAACAATAATGAAGACAAGAGACAAATAAAAATAACGAGGTGAACTCGGGATAGCCAGACTTGGTACCGGTGCAAGCAAAATCCAGCTGTAGGGTTGAACCGGTTTATTGCTACCCAAACCTCCACTTTCTCTGTCCCGTTTCCCCATTGTATAATTAACATACGAATAAAACCTAATACAGGTAGACTACTAACTCTATGACCTCTAAAATACATTTTATTCTCCCCTCAGAACATCCATGACAACCCTCCTACCGAATCTATTTGCCGTTCAGTAAAGGTAATAGAAAATTCTTTTATCTCAAAGTCCTAGCTCAAATATGTCCCTTATGATAAAACATTCCAAACTTAAATTTCTCTCCACTTAAGGATGTATTCTCCCAATGTTTCAGTCTCGTTTAAATCTCGTTCTTGAATAATTCTTAAAACTTGTTTTATAATGGAAGTTTTCTTGTTGATCATCATTATTTAATGACCCTCCTAAAGGGTGTCAAAAATTACTTACCTACGACCGGCAATTTTCCAGAAATGAACAATTTTAATTTTTGATCCAAATTTACTATTCATCTCAGTCTGAATTTAGCATTTTTTGGAGTTGGGGTATTAAAAATTATTTTTCAAGAAAGGTTTGTATCATATATATTTATATGGTTTCTTTTCTAGGTTTTTAAAGATATAATTGACCAACTATTTAAAACAAAAACTGGTAAGTTTTGACTGTTCCGTTGATGGAAAATTTGAAAAATCTTGATTTTTACAGATTTAACGATGTCTTGAATTTGATAAAAAAGCAACTACTTCTTACAAAACTGACCTATGGTTTTTATTAGTGATATATCTTCAGATTAAAGAGATCTAACAATATGGAAATTTTGACAGGAAACTTGATGGTAGAAATCAATATTTTACCATAAATGGCCCTAAAATAGCCCAAAATTAATCAAATTTGCACAAAACCACCAAAAATATGAGGCTCCCCTTTTTCGTCGATATGGAGGCAGTCCGATTCGCAACAACAGTAACTATTGTTCAACAATAGGAATATCGAACTCACTATTGTACCGGAAGATTATGCAATGTTATGGTAAACTGCGCAAGTTTTGTCGAACTATAGTTAAAGTGTAACGTCATAGACTGATCTTTCGATGGATTTTATTGGTCAATCTCTATTTTGATCCGGATCTCCCTTGTGTGGACCAAAATTGACAAAACTATAGTCTTATTTGTGTTTTTTTGTGTATTTCCCTCGCATATTATGGCATTTAAATATACTTTTCAGCCATTGTAGGGGTTTCCTGTTGTTTCTTTTATTTGATTGTAGATCGAACTGCCTTATGGTGTACTTGTACTTGAGATAATATTTCATCTTTACACCTTGTTCAATTACTATTATCTAAATTTATGTAAATTCTAAAACCGAAGGTTTAACTCCCTCCATCGTAGTTTTGTCCTTAGCTATATTTGATGTTACTGATAATTTGGATTTCGTTTAATTTTATGCATTTTAAACATTTTTTTTTGAAATTATGGATTTCCTTTGTTTAGGCTCTCGTGCTGCTGATGAGGAATTATTTTCCGAAATGGCCATACAGCTCATTAAAATTATTGCAGTTGGAGTTAACATATGTGTCATGGTCTCATGTTCATTTACGTACTCCACATCCTTTCGTAAAATATTTCAATAATGATAACTAACTGGGAGGTGTTTAACGTCCTTGACTACCTTTGTAGGTCTCGCACGGACGATCAAATGATGATAGCACAGAAAATCTACACTTACATATGGTTTTCTCTTCAAAAACTATTTTTTCCAGGATCTTCGAAATTTGAAATAAATGTTTCGGGAAAAACTTGATGCAGGAAAAAATTGACCCCCTCAAGAGAATGCATCTGATGTCTGATGTCTACTCTACTATCCAATATTCCTTACTTTGTTCCATTGTGTGCTTTTACAATGGAACAATAATGATATCAACGTAACTTAGATGTCAACTGACGACTGCAATTACTGCTAAAGAATATATTTTTTTGGCCCGACATCGGCTCCTTGGCGCAAACGCGGGTCCTTAACGTGCGTATATTGTGTCGGACCTGAACATGAAATCTCGGTTTAGAGTCTCATCCAAAGGGCTGTAACTTCAAACAAATATATATGCAATGTGTTCTATCTAGAATATATACAGTTGTCCTCATTCAGTTGTGTTTTACCTCGTAATCTTTCGCCTATTTCGGTGGTATTCTGGTCCTTGTCGAGCAAATATTCCCTAAGTCGGACTCAAATTCAAACGAAAAAGAAGCCCAACCAATGCTGTCCCTGTTGTTGTGTGCATGTTCCCCAAACTCTAACGTATCTAGTCCCAAAACATCTATTTCGTTACCTAACGGGACTACAGTTCTTCGTTTGCATCATTAATTTCATTGGGAAACGTATTTTTACAAAAAATTCTCCCCGGGGAATCTGTTGAAGACAAGGTCTTAAAACCACCCATATGTGAAGAAAAAACCAAAACAAACTTTGCATTTTGAATTTACCCATCTGAAATTTAAAATTATAATAAATATGAAAAAGAAAGGAAATGGGGTAAATGTCAAGGAGACAACATCCCATATCCAGGTTAAAACGACCCAAAACAAAGCATCTAGGGGTCACCGTACGGTCTTCAACACAGTGAGGAACCTCACACCATATAGCAAGCCCTAAATGGCCCCAAAAGGGTAAAAAGGTGGATAAATCAATGGAAACTTTGTTTGAGGCTGACCTTACATATTTATTCTAAAGTATATTGATTTACAAAATGTACATTATAGAATTCACCTGTACACATGAGTTACCTTCACAACTAGTAATTGTGTTACAAACCTATGTGTTACATCACTACAGATAAGATACAATAAACAGGATTGACCTTCCAATAGAGGTCAGTTTATATTCTTGAGCATTCAAAGGTGGCGAAGAGGCTGACTTATTATTCATGACGCTACAGAAAAAGTTCCTAATATTTTGTTATAAATAAACGATATTTTCAGTTTCTCCAAATTAGAGGATGTACTAAATTAAATATCTTTTCTTGTTAATCAATGATATTAGCATAAATCTAAATTGCTGTAGAAATAATATGACATAAGTAAACATTGTAGTGCTTTCTTTGTAAATGCCCAGTGGCACAAAGGAGATCAATCTCCTTAAAAAATGTGAATTTCTCATAGGGCTAATGTTAAACTATGTTCCCTGCTGGTGGCCATATTTTTTGTCGAATCAAAATAAAATGAGCAATGTTTGCAAAGGACCTTTAGTACATCATTCCTGTAAAGTTGACTTTGATTGAATTTGATTCAGCAGTTTCAGAGAAGTTGATGAAATTGTGATTTTTCCCATAGGGTCCTGTGTTAAACCTAAGTTCCGCGCTGGCCGCCATGTTTTTTTTAACGAATAGGAAAGAAATGAACAGCCTTTGTAAAGGACCTTCCATACATCATTCCTGTAAAGTTTTGTTGAATTTGCTTCAGTGGTTTCAGAGGAGAAGATGAAAATGTGAATTTCCCATAGGGCCAATGTTAAACCATGTTCCGTGCTGGTGGCCATGTTTTTTGTCGAATCGGTATAAAATGAGCAATCTTTGTAAAAGGCCTCCTGTAAAGTTTGGTTGAATTTGCTTCAGCAGTTTTAGAGGAGTTGATGAAAATGTGATTTTTCCCATAGGGTCTTATGTTAAACCAAAGTCCCGCGCTGGCAGCCATTCTTTTTATCGGATCGGAACAAAATAATCTTTGTAAAGGACCTTCCATACATCATTTCTGTAAAGTTTGGTTGAATTTGCTTCAGTGGTTTCAGAGAAGATGCATGGAAATGTGTATGTCCCATAGGGCCAATGTTAACCTATCTTCAGTGCTGGTGGCCATGTTTTTGTCGAATTAGAGTAAAATGACCGTCTTTGTAAAGAACCTTTGGCACATTATTCCTGTAAAATTTGGTTGAATTTGCTTCAGTGGTTTCAGAGCAGAAGATGAAAATGTGAAATTCCCATAGGGCCAATGTTAAACTATGTTCCGCGCTGGCGGCCATTTTTTTAATCGGATCGGAACGAAATGAGCAATCTTTGTTAAGGACCTTTAGTACAGCATTCCTGCAAACTTTAGTTGAATTTTCAGAGGAGTTGCTGAAAATGTGATTTTTCCCAGAGGGTCCTATGTTAAACCTAAGTTCCGCGCTTGCGGCCATGATTATTTATCGGAACTAAATGAGCAATCTTTGTAAAGGACCTCCCATACATCATTCCTGTAGAGCTTGGTTTAATTTGCTTCAGTGGTTTCAGAGGAGAAGATGAATATGTGAAAAGCTAACGGACGGACGGACGGACGACAGACGGACGACGGACGCCAAGTGATGGCAATAAAAAAGAGAGTAGAGTATCCCGGTTTGAATGATACTCATTTACATATCCCGAAAGCACTGTGGCTAGTGTCCCCTTTTACCATTCTTAATTATCAATCATCCTACCAGCATGCAGATTAAGAATGGTAGAGGGGGATATGTGTTTTCTGATTTTGGAGCACTTGACACAGGTCGCGAACGATACTCATTTACATATCTCGAAAGCACTGTGGCTAGTGTCTCCTTTTACCATTCTAAATTATCAATCATCCTACCAGATTAAGATATGTGTTTTCTGACTTTGGAGCAACTGACACAGGTCGCGAACAATGGACTTTCAAATTAGCTTCTTTGATCAGTGTGAATAGTGTTAGGGACACCGAACCTTGATATTCTTGGTTCCTATACATAAAAAATCCATCAATCTTTCTAAAGTTGATGGTACTGAGATAAGTCTAAAGAAGATGCGACGAAATTGGAACAAACTGCGTCTCTTGTAAAACGCTGTTTTGTGTCTATCACTTTACTCTGCCTCTACTTGCCAATACACCGAGCACATTTGAAGAGTTGTAACTATTTGTTTCCGGAAAACTGTTCAGACGATTCTTCGATTCGTGGTTTTGGATAGGCGTAGCTAATGGTACAAGCATTCAACTGATGGTTATCGACGCAAAAGCTCGAAGACACGATTTTCTTACGGGCAAATGCGATTCCTACAACCTAAAACCTTTAAATGGGTCTATAAACTATGGACAGAAAGACGACAGATGGACGCATGAAAGGACTTGGTGATCTATCCTCCCTACGACGGTTAGGGGTATAAATATAATAGTGAATATAATGAACGACGAAGGCAGTCCTTGATGCATTTTGAACGCTAACAAAAATCAAGTGAAATACCTCAAATTAAACTATTATATAACAAAAATTATAGGCACTTTATATCATACCATAAGCTTCAAAATTACACAGCTCAGCAAAGCCTTTGTTATTTTCATATCTGGCATACCTGCCGGTCACAATACAATCATGTACAGCGTATAAAGAGGGGTACCCTGCTGCTTTATCTTGATAGCAAACTTCACCAACACCAAGTGTCTGGTCTGAAAATTTGATTATATATCCATCGAATCTTTTAGCATCTGAAAATAAACAACATCTGAGATTATCACATTCATACGAAAGTTCAAGTTAAATCTGATATTATACAATTATTACATATGTTTTGCTAATTTTTGTGTTTTCATGAGTATATCTGTTTTGCGTTTACACTTTTTGTTAAGATTTAATTTTTAATTTTGTTTTAAAAATAAACAAGTGTGGATCGTATTGCAAGGCAATATAGAAGTCCCATACCGGTGGAATAATTCTTTGTTATTCCAGCAAAATAGTTAAAGAAGAAAAGTTTTCCGAGCCCAAGGCCCATAATTCCGCCTAGAATCAATGGACCGGAAACAAACTCGAATTTGATCTGTAACTCATAGTGGTAGACTCACATAGTAAATATAAGCTTCATATCTGGACCGGTTAGAACAAAGGCCCAGAAAACCTATATTTTACCAAAATTTTCTAAGTCAGTGGCTCATAACTCAGTCCAAAATCAATGGACTGGAACCAAACTCAAACTCGATCTGTAACTCATAATGGCAGACTCACATAGCAAATATAAGCGTCATATCTGGAACGGTTTAGAAAAAAAAGATCGGAAACCTAAATTGTACCAAAATTTTCTCAGTCAAAGGCCCATAACTCCGTCCAAAATATTAGATTAATATCTAATATTGATATTAACTTTATTGCATAATTATACCCTTAAGGGATAAAGCAATACAAAAACAAACAAATACATGCTATATACAACATATAATATTACAATATACAGAAAATTGTAACGATAACTCTCTGACCGGTGTGGACACTTTATCAATTCCACATATCTCTTATAGTATGGGGAAAAAGCCCAGAAAACTGAGTGTGACGGACTCACGGACGGACTGACGGACTGGCGGAAGGACTAAGTTGCAAAATAAACAGTACTTTTCTTTATATTGTACACGTGTTTATGGGAGCAACCTCTCATTAATAACATTAGGTCAAATAANAAAAAAAAAAAAAAAAAAAAAAAAAAAAAAAATCGAAACAATAGGCCAAATCCAGTACCAAGGATATACACCAAGTACAATACACGGAATGAAGCTTAAGTATTTCTTTTTTTTTGGGGGGGTAGAATGTTTTAAAACTGTAAATTCCTATAAAACGCGAAGTAAATTTTTCATGTCAGACAAGTCTGACTATTGGACTGGAGAATCGCCTCAGGGACAAGTGGTATTGATCCAAAGGTTTCAAAATACAAAATACTCAAGTTGCATAAAAACAGTAAATTTTGCTATGCCGTACCCGTGTTTCAAGGAGTAATCTTTCATCAGCAGCATTAAAATGAAAAAAGGGAAGCCTTAACCAAAAAATTATAAAAAAAAAAAATAAAAAATAAAACTAGAGACTCACATGAGTCTGTATCGCTCACCTGGCGACTGGTTTTATTCATTGTCACCAATAGACCACCCATTCATACTATCAATCAGTTCACCAGATGTTACATTTTCATTCTTGGAAAAAAATCACAAACTTCGGAAGGGATCACCCAAAGACAATTGTAACCAAGTTGGGTTCCAATTGGTTCAGTAGGTTCAGAGGAGAAGACATTTGAATGCATTTCCCATAGAGTCCCTAGGTTAAACTATGTTCCCTGCTGGCGGCCATCTTGAATGAGGTATGAACATAAAAATCACAAACTTTGAAGGGAAACATGTAAAGACTATTGTAACCAAGTTTGGTTCCAATTGGCTCGGTGGGTTCAGAGGAGAAGACATTTGAATGCATTTCCCATAGGGTCCCTATTTTAAACTGTGCTCCACGCTGGCAGCGATCTTGGATGAGGTACGATTGTAAAAATCACAAAGTTTAAAAGGGACCACCAAAGGACTATTGTGACCAAGTTTGGTTCAGTTTGACTTGGTAGTTTCAGAGAAGAAGATCTTTGAATGCATTTCCCATAGGAACCTTTGTTAAACTATCTTCCCCGCTGGCGGCCATCTTGGATGATATGCGAACCTGCTGGACATATGTAGAAATTGTAGTTTTGGAAAACCTCAACACTTTTGCAATTCACATTTAACCTTTATCTCAAACAGTTTTTGAAATGAAAGTAAAAACGTTAAAAAATTGTGAAAATTCAAAGAAAAAGCGGCAATAACTCCTATGTGGGTTGTAAGATTTTCTTCAAAATTGCAGGACATGTAGATCTTACTATGCTGACCATATCTTCTACCATTTTCAATATATAAGACTAAAAGTAACGAAAAACTGAAATTTTTACGGAAAAGGGGCAATAACTCCAAGACGGGTAAACGGATATTCTTCAAAATTGCAGGGCAGGTAGATCTCATCATGCTGATCATTTTTACCCATGTCAGAATTTTGATATCTGTAATGGTTTTTGAGTAATTTGAAAAAAGCTAAATTGAAAAAAGAAAAAATAGCATTATATGAGACAGAATTACAAAATTTACAAGATTTACAAGAAAAGGTTGATAATAACCAAAATAATGGATCTATAAATATATCGAAAATGAAACGTGTAGAAGAATCATTAGAGAAATTATATCTTGAAAAAATTAAAGGGAATAAAATTCGATCAAGGATGAAATGGTTTTAGGAAGGGGAAAAAAACTCATCATACTTTTTAGGTTTGGTAAAATCAAGGCAGATAAAAAACAATTACTGAGCTGTATGATGAAAATGGAAATATAACTGATGATCAAGATAAAATTTTAGAATTACGAGTCAATTACTATAAAAATCTATACAAATCTACTAATCCAAAGCTTGAAGAAATTTATCAGTACATAAATTATAACAAAGAAAATGTTATATTGAAACCAAATGAAAGTATTTCATGTGAAGGTCTTCTAACTGAAGAAGAATGCAAAAGCGCTGTCTTCAAAATGAAATTAAACCGATCACCAGGAAAAGATGGCTTAACTGTAGAGTTTTATAGGCATTTTTGGCACAAAATTAAAAATCTGCTCATTTCTGTCTTTAATTTTAGCTATAAAAAAGGGGAGTTAACAAATAGTAAAAAAATTGGTGCAATTTCACTTATTTACAAAAAAATGATCCATTATCACTGGATAATTATCGACCAATTACATTATTAAATTGTGATGTTAGAATAGTTGCTTATGCTTTGGCACAAAGACCAATAAAGGGCTACGCCGAGCGCAGCATGATACGACCGCAGCATGTCGACCACTGAAATTTGAACAAGTGTAATTGAAAGTGAGTGTGGACATACTAAAGAGCTTGACACAATAATTGCATAGACACAATAAGGGGATTGACCCAGTAATTAGCTGGACACAAACTAGGGAAAATGAAAAATTAGCCCTTATGACTCCTTATGGTTCCTCTTTGACCCCTTATAGCTAGAAAACAGTAAGACCTACACCAAATTCATTGACATACTACTGAAAGCTTATATCAAGTGAAATCCCAAGAAAAAAATCCCATCGAAATCCGTCAGTATAAAAATTTCATGTCATCTGCAAGTTTCCAGTTTTGGCACCTTCCTCCCCTTATAGGTCGAAAACGGTAAGAGCTACAACAAATCCGTTGACATACTACTGAAAGCTTATATCAAGAGGAATCTAAAGAAAAAATCCCATCAAAATCCGATGAGAAATAAAAATTATAGGTAATCTGCAAATTAGCAATTTGGCCCCGTTTGGCCCCTCATAGCTAGGTAAGCAAACAAGTTACCAAAAATCTAATAGCAGAGTGCTCTGTTTATTTTTCATAAGCAATCCATTGAAAAAAACTGCATCAAAATCGGATAAAAAATTAAAAAAATATTTTTTTTGGATTCGCCCCTTTTGGGCCCCATTTATCTCGGGAACGGTACATGCTACGTGAAATCCGTTGGCATATTGCAGATTGGAAATTTCCTCAGGAGCACACTGAAAGAAACCCCATCAAAATCCAATTAATAATAAAGATTCTACAGACAAATATGTGAAAACACCCAATTTAACCCTTTTTTGGCCCCTTTTTTAAAAACGGGTGGGGTCACGATGACCAAAACAATTGCAAGCCTTCCTTTCGTACCAAAGAACATTATGTTAAAATTTCATAAGAATTGATTACTGGAACAAAAGTTATTGACCAAAAACAAAAATGTCTACAGACGACGACGACGACAACGACAACGACAACGACAACGCCAACGACAACGACGCCGACAACGACGACGACGACGACGACAGCACCATACCAATATACGACTGCAAAAATTTTTGCGGTCGTATAAAAATAGTTCTACCAAGTATAATAAATTCTGACCAAACAGGGGATGTTCAAATTTAATGTAAGACAAATACAAGATGTTATAGATTATTCCGAAAAATTTAATATCGATGGCGCTATTTTATTCCTAGATTTCACCAAAGCCTTTGACTCATTGGAAAGAAATTTTATGATATTAACTTTGGAAAAATTTGGATTTAAAGAGTCATTTATAAAATGGGTACAAACCTTGTATAAAGATACAAAAAGTTGTATATTAAATAACGGTTGGGTTTCAGCTCCCTTTGCCCAGTCACGAGGGATAAAACAAGGGTGCCCATGCTCTGCGTTATTGTTTGTACTTGCCGTAGAGATTTTGGCCACAAAATTAAGAGAAAATAATGACCTGAAAGGTATTACAATTAAATTAGACAGTAGAACATGTACTTTAAAAATATGTCAATTGGCAGATGACACTACTCTTTTTTTGAAATCCAAAAAAGATATCAAATTAGCCCTGAATATCCTTAAAATCTTTGGTAACTTATCTGGTTTAAAGCTGAACAGAAGTAAAACAGAAGGAATTTGGCTCGGCAAGTTAAAACATTGTAAAGACAAATATGAAAATATAAATTGGACAAGTAAACCAGTTAAAAGTTTAGGCTTCTATTTTGGGTATGATTATAAAGAATGTCAAAAACTCAATATAGAAAAGGCAGTAACAAAAATTGATAAACTAATAGCAGATTGGAGGAAAAGAATTCTAACTTTAATTGGTAGAATAACAATAATAAAGGCATTGGCCCTTCCAAATATCACTTATATTGCGTCTAATGCTATCATTGGGAAAAAAGAACTACAACATATTAAAACTTCCATTTATGAATTCATATGGAATAGTAAAAGAGATAAAATTTCAAGAGATATATTAGCAAATAATTATGAAGAAGGGTGGCTCAAAATGATAGATATTGATTCATATATCAAATCGCTCCAAGTCAAGTCGATAATTAAATTTATAAGTGAAAAAAAACGAAGTGGACTATTATACCACATTTATATTTTGAAGAATTTGGGAAAAATGTGCTTCTTTTTAAATTAAAATCTAATGGAATACTAAAGATGTTTAAAAAAAAGCTGCTCGCTCTTCCAACTTTTTATCAAGAACTGATAAAATCTTGGTTCAGTGTTATAGATAAACAAAAAAGTGAACCAAATAACTTTAGAGACATTAGGAAACAGATTATTTGGGGGAATAATTTTATTAAAGTTAATGGAAAATGTCTTTTTTATAAAAATTGGATTGATAGTGATATAATTTATGTAAATGACATACTAGATGAGTAAAGAAATATTTCGGAAAATATTATATTATCTAAACTATCTACAAAAAGAAATTGGATATCTGAAGTTAAACGAGTTAAAGACGCAATTCCAAAACACTGGAAAAATAAATTAAAAAATGATTATTCTTATAGAACAAAAGTAAATATAGACTCAAATATTGTAAATTTCATAAAAGGAAATCAAATTAATGAGAATATGAACAACAAAAATGTTTACCAATTCATTCGTTCAAAAGAAAAAACTACGCTGACTGGATTTTTAAGATGGAAACACATTTTTAATGATAATGAATACTCAATGCGTAGCCTTTTTGAAAATACTTTATTTTTCACATTCAATTTTTTAAATGATAACAAGTTAAAAATGTTTAAATGGAAATTGATACATTTTATATTACCATCTAAAAGTATCTTATTTAGATGGAAAATTACTCAAGATAAGAAGTGTAATTTTTGTAAACAAATAGAAGATTATGAGCACTTATACTTTGACTGTCAATATAATGATTCGCATTGGAATGAAATTAGAAAATTGTTTAGTTATTTAATGATAAATAACAACATTTTCCATTTGAAAACCTTAGCTTTTGGTTATAAAATTGATGACAAAGATTATTATCAACTAAATTATATATTGACCTTAATTTATTTTAGTATTTACAAATCTTATTTCATTTCGGAAAAAAAAGTGTAAAAAAGTCGATATGTTTCAAATATTTAAAACCGAAATTCAAAATGTGATACAAATAAATGACTTCCTCAAGAGAAAATCTTGCTATCTTTAACGGCATGTATGGAAATATTTTAATGAGTGAACTGACATTGCATGGTTGTGCTTGTGTATAGAATTAAACACAGGACCATCTTCCACGAAGTCTGAACCGCCTTCATGTTCCTCCATCTCCGATCCCATACTTGACAATTTTAACGCGTGTCTTGGTTACTTCACGTCCTTTGTACATCTAAATATCCAGTGATGGCAAAAGCTCACATGGCCTTTGGCCAGGTGAGCGTAAAAAAAAATTGAAGTACTCATTTACAAAAATATTAAAACAGGGTGTGAGATTGGATTTTTAGATGCATTTTGTTAATTTTGATACAAGTTTCGTTTCAATTGCGTTTTTGTTATATTTTTCGAGTTTTTTCTGTTTCAGTCTATGTTTTTATGTAATTTTATTTTAAATTTTATATCTTTACTGTTTGTTTTTGTGTTTTTTTGGCTTTGAGACTTATTCTTAATTCGTGCGGCGGTGAAATAAACGCTTCTTATTTTGTGTGGTGGTGAAACATTTTCAGCGTTTCATTTTAAAGAATTCATTGATTTTACTTGATATTTTCAGGTTTGTGTGGTTTTTCAAGCGCTGCAGCTGCTGCTACTGGACGATATTTAGATATTTCTGCTGGTGCTGCTTTTGGGTTTTGAAACAGTGGTTGGTGTTAATCGGAAGTGTTTTATCACACTTGTGATGTAACTCAAGGGATCATTAGAACAACAAAGTCGTCATCAATTACATACTTTATTTTCTGCGTCATGAAAAAATGACTATATACCGAAGTTACTGTGAATTTTAATTTTGCATATGCGCATTTCGACAACTTATGTCTCTTCAGTGCAGATAAAATCTAAACGTTTGGAACAACATAAACTCAAAGATATTCAAAAAGTGACACAGAACTAATAACCAACATGATCTAAATGTAAAGTCAAAATCAGCTAACGACAGAGCTTTGCATGAAGGAGATACTCCTTAGTTATGAACAAAATTTACAAAAAATAGATACTGTAAGGTTCCAAAAAGAATCGGCTTTCGGGTCAGCACCGAAGTACTGACTATTGGGCTGGTGAATACCTACGGGGACTAACAGTCCACCAACAGTGGCATCGACCCAGTGGTAACAAATAACTAAATACCGAAGTTAATGTGAATTTATTTTCTGCATATGCGCATTTCGACAACTTATGTCTCTTCAGTGCAGATAAAATCAAATGACTGAATACCGAAGTTACAGACACAGGTCGGAGATCCACGTGCAGTCTTCACAATAGTGTCCACTCAAATCGTTGTTGATTTCTTATGCAACCTCTATGGTCGGGATTCGTACTGCTGTAAATGAGCAATTCATTGTGTCCTTGAGTCTGGGTGTGATTGTATAACCATTCATGGTGTTTGGTTAGACTGGAATGTATTCTCGGTTTAAATGAATGGTACGTTGATGACGTAATTAATTATCTTTTCCCTTTTCAGCTTCGTACTTAGATCTTTTGCTATACATTGACGAAGATGGACGTTTGAAATCTAAGCTATATGACAAACATGATGACTTTAACTTCCCCATTGTGAAATTTCCCTTTCTGAGCAGCAATATAACTACCTCTCTAGCTGTTGGAGTGTACATTTCACAGTTGATTCGTTACTGTCGAGCATGTAGTTTATTCAGTAATTTTTTGAATAAAGCAAAAATACTGTCCAAAAACCTGCTTAGTCAGGGATTTGTTCAGCCTTTCTTACTTTCATTCCTTCAGAAATTCTATGGCCGTCAACACGACATCATTGACAGATATGACGTGTCTATGTCCCAAATGAAAACGGACATTTTCAGCTAGATTTCACGTCTTCATGGATTTGACATAACCGGTTTTGACTAAACCCTGAATTGACTCACTGATGGTATAACGGGTGCCACTAGCGGAGCAGGACATGCTTACCCTTCCGGAGTACCTGATGTCACTTCCGGTTTTCATGGGAGTTCACACTATGAGTGCCATAGTTTTTAATGTTGTCTTTTTATTTCTGTGCATTGTAGCTGTCTCACGTCCTTGTTTTGTCTTTGTTTTTCTCTGCTTCCATGTTTGCCATGTCTTTGGACTTCGATTTTTGTGTTCATCGTTTCCCTTTTTTCATCCGGTATTCTACTGCCGTTGTCTTCTTTTGCATGCCAGTCCACATTCTTCATAACGAAACGAGTAGAGCTTGAACCTATGTGTATTCATGTGTCGTATGAGATTCTCTTGTCAGCTAAACGTCTTTAGGAATATTCCGCAATTGATATTTCCTCTTAGTGACTGACTTGTTCTTTCAGTCTGATGGTCACGGGTAGTTCTGAAGATATGTGGAGGCTTGATACTTTCGTTGATTGCTTCTTTCTAGTTAAAGGGTTTGATGCTGAATGGAAACGTTACCATGTCTTGCCGTGAAAGTAAAGCTGTTTCTCGTTTTTATCACGCTTATTTAGTTCGAAGGTTTGACGCAGGACGGGAATTTTATTTGCCTTGTTAATAGGTAAAGCGGTTTTGCTTGATTGATTTAATGATCCCCTGTCAAAATTTGCGGATTTCATCACACCCATTAGATAAGAAATAGGGCTTCACAGATATCCTGAAAATATATATCACGCACGCAGCCATCAATCGGATCAAAAATAAAGACAATGTATTGTGCTAAAGAGATCGTTAGAGCTAAGGCTAAAATTGACAGACACGAAAAATGGGACACTTATCAGGAAGGGTCGTCGTATTCAAGAAGAAATGACAGTAGAGTTACACGCTAAAGCATGGGTACCTTAATAGAAATGCGGCATCGAAGCTAGATATCAAACTATTCCAATCGGGTCTAATGAATTATCAAATTCACGTCATTTTCAAAGAGCAATTCCGCAATGTTATTTACAAAGTATCGCAGGCCGGGAAGATCTACCTGTTTGGCATGATTACCATTACTATGTCATCGCTTGAATGCGTTCAAGAAAGTGTACTTTCCTCACCTGTTCAACACTAGAAAATATCAACCACTTACTCGATTTGGAATTTAATCAACCAGAAAAAAATGAAGCTCGAAGAAAGAACAATTTTCTTCGAATTGTAAAACTAGAGATCCATGTTTGACTTACAACAAGAACTGTTCCGATGTGGATATTTTGAGAAAGCCTGCCTCAAGTTCCAAGATGACATTCATTGACGGACAAGGCAGGCTTGATTCGTTCCAGCATGAAATACGATAGCATAAGCTTTTGTCCTGGTGATTCACACATTGTTCTCTAGGATATTGGCCGAAGAGAAACAATCCAGATGGATACCTATGTAGAAGACCAAAGTTATATCTACGTCGGTGTATGGGGATGCAATTTGGATAGAGAAATAGAGAGTGATTCTAACATACAAAATTCCGTAAACTACTTCCAATATGTTTACCCAATGGAACCGAGAGTTGCTTTTTACGGAGGATGAACAAAAGCATTTCAATGTACAAAAGAAGCATCTGATAGCAAAAACATTAATAACAAGTGATAACTGTGTTCGAAAGCGAAACACAAAAATCTCCCAAACGAACTCCAATATCGGATTCCTGGGCATTATAAACCCCCTTTCAAAAAAGAATTTGAGCAGGGGTTCCCCTTATAGTTTACTTTATACATATAGTCAATTTCAAAACATAACGCAGAGCATAACGCAGAGCAGAAAACACGTGTTTCTTAAAATAATAGCATACTGGCATGGTTTTCATGACAACCAAATGCTCAATTATCCATTTCAACCAATTTTATACCTTGTTTCAAAAAAAAAAAATTTGGACAGGGTTCCCCTTATAACCTAAATTATTCATATAGCTGAAATGAAAATACAGTTATCAATAATAAATACATTTTCTCAAAATTTCATTTTTTATATGGTTTCCATGACAACGGTACTAAATTGCCAATCCCGAGAAACCCTTTCTTACATAAACCCCACCCCTTTTTGCACCCCAAATATACCCTTAATAGACCCCCTTTGAAAAATTTTTAATGATTGCACATCTAGATAGATGGGGCTAATGTCCTACAAAGTTTGATAGCTCTAGCTTTAATGGTCTTCGAGATATGCTTTGGACAAGTTCATCCGGACGTAAAGAAAGAAGGATGGAAGAATAATAAAAACAAGTAATAACTGTGTTCGCAAGCGAAACACAAAAGTTTCCCAAACGAACTCCCATATTGGATACCAAGGCATTACAAGACTCCCTTTATAAAAAAAAATTGGGTAGGGGTTTCCCCTCATAACCTATGTAAAAAAAATAATTTCTGGTTTTGCTTTTATGACAACCAAATGCTCTTTTGTCCATTACATCCAATTTCAGACCCTTTCGAAAAAAAAATTTGGGCAGGGGTTTCCCTTATAACCTATTTAATACATATTTCTCAAAATTCTTTTGTTTTTGTCAGAAAACTCAATTTTTCAACAAAAAATACGTTTCTGGTTTTGTTTCCATGGCAACAAAGTGTTCTTTTGTCCACTACACCCACTTTCAGACCCTTTCCAAAAAAAATTGAGCAGGGGTTCCCCTTATAAGCTATGTAATACATATTTCTCAAAATTCCTTCTTTTTTATCAGAAAACCTGATGTTCCCCAAAAATATGCTTTTAGTTTTGTTTCCATGGCAACCAAATGTTTTTTTGTCCATTACATCCAATTTCAGATCTCTTTTCAAAGAAAATTGGGGCAGGGGTTCCCCTTATAACCTATTTAATAAATATTTCTCAAAATTTCTTTTTTTGTCAGAAAACTCAATTTTTCAACAAAAAATACGTTTCTGGTTTTGTTTCCATGGCAAAAAAGTGCTCTTTTGTCCATTACACCGAAGTTTCAGACCCTTTCAAAATAAAATTTGGGCAGGGGTTCTCCTTATTATCTAAGTAATACATATTGCTGTAATTAAAATACTTAATTATCAACAGAAACTACTATTTTCCCAAAATTTCCATTTTTTTTTGGTATGGTTTCCATGGCAATGGTAGTTTTTTTGAAATTTCCAATGCTGTGGAACCCTTTCTTACATGACCCTAACCTTTCTGTTGAAGTTTCATGGAGCTAGTGTTAATAGTTATTGAGAACAGTGAAAAAAATGTTGAAAAACTTTCAAAATTTCAATTTCCCATAGGGTTACTATAGGACTACCCCACCCCTTTTTGATACCCCAAAAAGTACCCTTAATGAACCCCCTTTTGAAAAATTTTTGATGATTGCAAATCTAGATACATGGGACGAATTTCGAATTTTTCGTATTTTGGTAGCCATCTTTAAAATGGCCGCCACTTTGAAAAAAATTTTACTTGCATGCACCCCTCCAGATAGTGTTTCAACTTTGTACCAAGTATGAATTATTTCTGTCCAGGCATCATTGAGATATAAGCCGGACAAAAAGAGGTGGAAGAAAGAAAGAAAGCGTAATAATAATAACAAAGAAACGGACCAAAAACAATATGTCGTCCCGACTACGTCTGGGGCGACATAATAAGAAACGCAACAAAAACAATAAGTCTCCCAACTTCGTTTGGGAGACTTAATAACAAGTAAGTTATTTGTTTGCAGAACTAACACATAAGTCTCCCAAACGAACTCCCATATCAGACAACCTTATGTTTTTATCGTAAAGTTCCCCATTTTGAAAATTTTAAGACCAGACATTAATTCCATACATGCCAGGTAACCTGCCTGTGAAATCTCATCCAATTCTGATCACTTTGAATTTTCCCCCCTTTTTCCATTTCCATGGCAACGGCCGCCATTTTGAAAATTTTAAGACCAAAAATCGATTCTATGCATGGTAGGCAACCTTTCTGTCAAATTTCATCCAATTCTGAGCACTTTGAATTTCCCCCACCCTTTTTCTGTTTCCATGGCAACGGCGGCCATTTTGAAAATTTGAAGATTAAAAAAAAACATTTCTATGCATGCTAGACAACCTTCCTGTCAATTTTTATCCAATTCTGAGCAGTTTGATTTTCTCGCCTATTTTTCCATGGCAACGGTCGCCATTTTGGAATTTTTCGGACCTAATGGCACATCTACTCATTGCCTTCTATTAATTCTTGTGAAGTTTCATCAAGATCCAGCCATTAGTCTTTGAGAAAATAGGTGGACAAACTTTGATGCGGAAAGAGATGGAGAAAAATATCTAGATTTGCAATTGGAAGCAATAGCTGATGTCGCCCCTGGCAGCCAATTCGATGCTTCCATCTTGTTTGCAGCGTCAAAATCTACCTAGAAATCAATTTTCGTTGAATTCGGACAAAGTTGAAATTTTGACGTATTTTGGCGGCCATCTTAGAAATGTCCGCCATTTTGAATTTTTTTAGCTGCATGTCCATCTTATGATGATTCAACCTTCTGCCAAATATGAATGAAATCTGCAATGGCATGTTTGAGATTTTATCATTTTCATTGAAATCCGACAAATTTTAAACGTTGACGTAACTTGGCAACCATCTTGGAAATGGCAGCCATTTTGAAATTTTTTTGGTACATGCACATCTACTTAAGGTGATTCAACTTTTTGCGAAATATGAATATGTTTTGTTGAAGCATCTCTGAGAACTCGCATAGACAAAAATAGGTGGAAGAAAGAATAATGAAAATAATAATAAGTGATAACTGTGTTCGCAGGGCGAAACACAAAAGTCTCCCAAACGAACTCCCATATCCAGCTCCCGTCCTGTCAAATTTCATCCAATCCTGAGCTCTTTGAATTTTCCCGCCTTTTTGCGGTTTCTATGACATTTTTAAAGTTTTAAGAACAAAAATAAATCGTATGCATGCTAGGCAACTTTCCTGTCAATTTTCATCCAATTCTAAACACCTTGAATTTTTCCACCTTTTTTCAGTATCATGCCAACAGTCGCCATTTTGAAAAATGTAAGACCAAAAATCAATTCTATACATGCTAGACAACTTTCCTATCAAATTTCATCCAATTCTGAGCACCGGGAATTATCCCGCCGTTTTTCGGTTTCCATGGCAATGGTCGCCACTTTGAAAATTTTAAGAACAAAATCAATTCTATACACGCTAGACAACTTTCCTGTCAAATTTCATCCAATTTCTGAGCACCTTGAATTTAACCGCCTTTTTTTCTTTCCCATGGCAACGGTCGCCATTTTAAAAATTTCAAGACAAAAAAAAACAATTCTATACATGCTAGGCAACCTTCCTGTCAAATTTCATCCAATTCTGAGCATTTTTAATTCTCCCGCCTTTTTCAGTTTCCATGGCAACAGTCGCCATTTTGGAAATTTCGGCACCGGATGGCACATCTTCTCATTGGCCTCTACCATCATGTGAAGTTTCGTGAGGTTCCAGTCAAAGGTCTTCGAGATTTGTCACAGACAAGAATTTTACACTGGAACAAGAAGAAAAAGAATAATAAGAATAAGAACAAGAACTGTGTTCGCAGAGCGAAACACAAAAGTCTCCCATATCCAGAAACCCTCCTTTGAAATACTGAGAACATTAATTTTCATCCAATTCTGAGCACTTTGAATTTTCCCGTCTTTTTCGGTTTCCATGGCAACGGTCACCATTTTGAAAATTTTCAGACCAAATATCAATTCTACTCATTCTAGGCAACCTTCCTGTCAAATTTCATCAAATTCTGAGTACCTTGTATTTTCCCGCCTTTTTTCAGTTTCCATGGCAACAGTGAAAATTTTGAAAATTTTAAGGCCAAAAATCCATTCTATGCATGCTAGGCTACCTTCCTATCAAATTTCATCCAATTCTGAGCACGGTGGCCATTTTTGAAATTCCAAGACCAGATTACACATGTTCTCATTGTCCTCTACCATCATGTCAAGTTTCATAGAAGTTCCAGTCACTGGTCTTGTTGATACGCGGCGACAAGAATTTTTCGCCGGAAACAAAAGAAGGACGAGCATAATACAAGTGATAACTGTGTTCGTAAGCGAAACACAAAAGACGCCCAAACCTCCCATTAATCAGCATCCTGACAAATTTTATTTCTCAAAATTCGTTCTTCCCCTTCTAAGCAATGATCCTGTAAAATTTCATCCAATTTGGAGCACCTTTAATTTTCCCGCCTTTTATCAGTTTTCATGGCAATGACAGCCATTTTGTAAATTTTAAGACGCAAAATTTGTTCTACACTTCCTACACAACTTCTCTGTAAAATTTCATGCAATTTTAATTTTCCTGCCTTTTTCAGTTTCCATGGCAACGGCGGCAATTTTGTATAAAGGGCTACGCCGAGCGCAGCATGATACGACCGCAGAATGTCGACCACTGAAATTTGAATAAGTGTAATTTAAAATGAATAAGGACACAGTTAAGAGTTTGGCACAGTATTTAGCTGGACACAAACTAAGGAACATTAAAATTAGCCCTTTTGATCCCTGAAAGCTCCGAAACTGTACGATTTAAGCAAAATTGTTGACATACTACTGACAGCATAAAAATTATATCAAGATGAATCCAATGAAAAAAATCCTCACCGAAATCCGAAATCCAATTAAAAATAACGACTTTTGCAATTTCGGCTCCTTTGACCCCTTATATTTTGGAAATGGCACGACATATGCCAAATCTGTTGATGCACTACCATAAGCTTACAACAAGAGGAATCTAAAGAAAAAAATCCCATCAAAATCGGATGAAAAAAGAAAAATTTTAGGTAATCTGCATGTTTGCTATTTAGGCCCCATTAGGCCCCTCATAGCTTGGAAAGGAAACAAATTACCAAAATCTGATAGTGCAGCACTGTATCAATTTTTCATTTAGAATCCATTGCAAAAAAACTGCATTCAAATCGGACTTATAATAAAAATTTAAAATTTTTGAAATTTGCCCCTTTTGGGCCCCATTTATCTCATGAACGGTACATGCCACGTCAAATCCGTTGACATACTTCAGAAAGGAAATTTCCTCAGGAACACACTGAAAGAAACCCCATCAAAATCTGATAAATAATAAATATTCTACAGCCAAATATGTGAAAACACCCAATTTTGCCCTTTTTGGCCCCTTTTTTAAAAACGGGAGGGGCCAAAGTAATGAAAACTATACCCAGTTTTCCTTTGTGCCAAGGAACACTGTGTCAAAATTTCATAAGGATTCAACAACTTAAACTTAAGTTATTGTCCAAAAACAAAAGTGTCTACAGACGACAACGACGCCATACGACGACAACAACGACGACGACGACGACGACGACGACAGCGCCATACCATTATACGACCACAAATTTTTTGCGGTCGTATAAAAATTCATGACTTGAATGCACATCTTAGGATGGGGATCCATCTTCATGTGAAGTTTGGTCAAGATTGGACCAATGTTCTCCGAGTTTTGGTTGGGACAAGTTCATGGCCGGAAGAAGAAAAAGAGGAACAAGTAATAACTGTGTTCGCAAGCGAAACACAAAAGTCGCCCAAACCTCCCATGGATCGCCATCCTAACAATTGTTTTATTCTAGAAATATGTTCTACACTTATACACAACCTTCCTGTCAAATTTCATGAAATTTGGAGCACTTTTAATTTTCCATCCTTTTTCAGTTTCCATGGCAACGTCTGCAATTTTGAAAACTTTTCGCCTCAAAAATATGTTCTACACTTCCTACACAACTTCTCTGTAAAATTTCATGCAATTTGGAGCACTTTTAATTTTCCCGCCTTTTTTGAGTTTCCATGGCAACGGCGGCCACTTTGAAAATTTCAAGACTTGAATGCAAATCTTGGGATCGGGATCCATCTTCCTGTGAAGTTTGGTCAAGATTGGACCAATGGTCTCCGAGTATTTGGTGGGACAAGTTCATGGCCGGAAGAAGAAAAAGAGGAATAATAACAATAATAAAAATTTATAATTGTATCAGGATGCTGATACAAAAGTCTCCCAAACGAACTCCCAAATCAGAAATCAGGGCTACAAATCACTTCAACACAACCTACGCAGCCTTTCTGCTGAGTTTTATTATTCTGGGCATTTTTCAGTTTCCCGCCTTTTTTCGGTCTCCATGGCAACGGTCACCATTTTGAAGTCTTGGAGATGAGAGACCAATTCCTCATGTCCTAATCAACCTCCCTGTAAAGTTTCATCCAAATGTGAGTACTTTAATTTTCCCACCTTTCTTGCCATTTCCATAGCAACAGGTGCCATTTTGAAGTCTTGGAGACTAGAACCCTATTCCCTATGTCCTAAGCAACCTATCTGTAAAGTTTCATCTAATTCGGAACACTTTCATTTTCCCGCCTTTTTTGCAATTTCCATGGAAACCAGTGCAAAGTTGAAGTCTTGGAGACTAGAACCCTATTCCCCATGTCCTAAGCAACCTTTCTGTAAAGTTTCATTCCATTCGGAGCACTTTCATTTTCCCACCTTTTTTGCCGTTTCCATGGACACCGGTGCCATTTTGAAAATTCCAAGACCTGTTTGCACCTTTCGGAATAGGGATCCATCTTCCTGTGAAGTTTGGTGAAGATCGGACCATTAGTTTCCGATAAAATGGTCGGACAAATTTTGAGGCGGAAAGACAAGACGAACAAGAAAAATAAAAATAAGAATTGAGTAAAAACAATAAGTCTCCCCAAACTTCATTTGGGAGACTTAAAAATAAGAATTGAGTAAAAACAATAAGTCTCCCCAAACTTCGTTTGGGAGACTTAAAAGTCTTGGAGACTGGAACCCTATTCCCCATGTCTAAAACAACCTTTCTGTAAAGTTTCATCCAATTCGGAGCACTTTCATTTTCCCCCCTTTTTTGCAATTTCCATGGCAACCGGTGCCAAGTTGAAGTCTTGGAGACCAGAAACCAATTCCCCATGTCCTAAGCAACCTTCCTGTAAAGTTTCATCCAATTCTGAGCACTTTCATTTTCCCGCCTTTTTTGCCGTTTCCATGGAAACCGGTGCCATTTTGAAAATTTCAAGACCTGTTGGCGCCTTTTGGGATAGGGATCCACCTTCCTGTAAAGTTTGGTGAAGATCAGACCATTAGTTTCCGAGAAAATGGTCGGACAAATTTTGAGGCGGAAAGACAAGAAGAACAAGAAAAATAAAAATAAGAATTGAGTAAAAACAATAAGTCTCCCCAAACTTCGTTTGGGAGACTTAACAAGTAATAACTGTGTTCGTAAAGCGAAACACAAAAGTCGCCCAAACCTCCCATGGATCGCCATCCTAACACATATTTTATTCCAAAAATATGTTCTACACTTCATACGCAACCTTCCTGTCAAATTTCACGAGATTTAGAGCACTTTGAATTTTCCCGCCTTTTTTCAGTTTCCATGGCAACGGCGGCCATTTTGAAAATTCCAAGACTGGAATGCACATCTTGGGGTGGGGTTCCATCTTCCTGTGAAGTTTTGTGAAGATTGGACCAATGGTCTTTGAGAACCAGGTGGGACAAGTTCATGGGCGGAAGAAAAAGAGGAATAATAATAATAACAAGTAATAACTGTGTTCGCAAAGCGAACCACAAAAGTCGCCCAAACCTCCCATGGATCGCCATCCTTAGAATTTTTTATTCTTAAAATATGTTCTACACTTCATACACAACCTTCCTGTAAAATTTAATGCAATTTGGAGCACTTTTAATTTTCCCGCCTTTTTTCAGTTTTCATGGCAACGGCGGCCATTTTGAAAATTTCAAGACCAAAAAGCACATCTCGGCATGGGGTTCCATCTTCCTATGAAGTTTTGTTAAGATTGGACCATTGGTCTCCGAGAAATCAGGTGGACAAGTTCACGGCGGAAGAAAAGAGAGGAAGAATAATAATAACAAGTAATAACTGTGTTCGCAAAGCGAAACACAAAAGTCGCCCAAACCTCCCATGGATCGCCATCCTAACAAATTTTTTATTCTAAAAATATGTTCTACACTTCATACACAACCTTCCTGTCAAATTTCATGAGATTTGGAGCACTTTTAATTTTCCCGCCTTTTTTCAGTTTCCATGGCAACGGCCGCCATTTTGAAATTTTTTTTTACCTCAAAATATGTTCTACCCTTCATACACAACCTTTCTGTCAAATTTCATGCAATTTGGAGCACTTTTAATTTTCCCGCCTTTTTTCAGTTTCCATGGTAACGGCGGCCATTTTGAAAATTCCAAGACTGGAATGCACATCTTGGGATGGGGTTCCATCTTCCTGTGAAGTTTGGTTAAGATTGGACCATCGGTCTCCAAGAAATCAGGTGGACAAGTTCACGGCGGAAGAAAAGAATGGAATAATAATAATAAGAAGAAGAAACGGAGCAAAAACAATAAGTCGCCAAACTTCGTTTGGGCGACTTAATAATAATAATAATAAGAAGAAACGGAGCAAAAACAATAAGTCGCCAAACATCGTTTGGGCGACTTAATAACAAGTGATGATTGTGTTTGGCTGCAAACACAGAAGTCACCCAAACGACCCCTAGATCAGAATTCCTGCATTTTATTTATTTTTTATCCAATTTGGAGCACTTTTGATGTTCCCGCCTTTTTTCCGTTTCCCTGGCAACGGTGGCCGTTTTGAAAATTTAAATATAAAAAAATCACTACTTTGAATAGTAAGCAACATTCCTGTAAATTTTCATCCAATTTAGAGCACTTTTAATTTTCCCGCCTTTTTCCCATTACCATGTCACGGTCGCCATTTTAGAAATTATGACACAAGAATTCAATTCCACAAATCATAGACAACCTGTGTGTCAATTTTCATTCGGACCCTTTTAATTTTCCCGGTTTCCATAGCAACAGTTACCATTTTGGAAATTCTGACACCAGCATTCAATTCCACACATCATAGACAACCTCTGTGTCAATTTTTATCCAAATCGGAGCACTTTTAATTTTCCCGCCATTTCTCGGTTTCCATGGCAACGGCGGCCGTTTTGAAAATTCTGCCACCAGAACTCAATTCCACACATCATAGACAACCTGTGTGTCAATTTTCATCTAAATCGGAGCTCTTTTAATTTTCCCGCCTTTTTTCGGTTCCATGGCAACGGCGGCCATTTTGAAAATTTCAAGACTCGATTGCACATCTTGGCATGGGTATCTTGCATGGGGTCAAGTTTCTTTAAGTTTGGTCCATCCCTCTTCGAGAAAACGTGCGGACAAAAAAGGCGTAGAAGAAGAATAATAAGAATAACTAGATTTGCAATTGCAAGCAATAGCCGATGTCACCCCCAGATCCCCAATTCGATGATTCCACATTGTTCGCAGCCTCAAAATCTACCTAGAAATCAATTTTCGTTGATTTCCGACAATGTTGAAATTTTGACGTATTTCAGCGGCCATCTTGGAAATGGCGGCCATTTTGAAAAAAAATTTTCATGGAGAGCACAACTTCTTAAGGTGATCTAACTTCTTGCCAAGTTTCATTTGATTACATCAAGCCGTCTCAAATGACTAAATACCGAAGTTACTCAAAATGACGGCGCGGACAAAATTATTGGAATAATAATAATAATAATAATAATAATAATCAGAAGAAACGTAGAATAACAACATGTCACCCCGACTAGGTCTGGGGTGACATAACTAGATTTGCAATTGCAAGCAATAGCTGATGTCGCCCCTGGCAGCCAATTCGATCCTTCCATCTTGTTCGCAGCGTCAAAATCTACCTAGAAATAAATCTTCATTGAAATCTGACAAAGTTGAAATTTTGACGTATTTTGGCGGCCATTTTGAATTTTTTTTTCCGCACAATCTTGACATCTCATATGTGAATTTTCATCCAATTCAGAGGACTTTTAATTTTCCGGTCTTTTTCTTCCATTTCCATGGCAACGGCTGCCATTTTGAATTTTTTGTCAAAAATGCGTTCAACTATTTGTATACATCCTTCCTGTGAAGTTTCGTTCAATGTGGAGCACTTTTAATTTTCCCGCCTTTTTCCCGTTACCATGTCAAGGTCGCCATTTTAGAAATTATGACACAAGAAGTCAATTCCACAAATCATAGACAACCTGCGTGTCAATTTTCATTCGGACCCTTTAAATTTTCCCGGTTTCCATAGCAACAGTTGCCATTTTGCAAATTCTGACACCAGAATTCAATTCCACACATCATAGACAACCTCTGTGTCAATTTTTATCCAAATCGGAGCACTTTTAATTTTCCCGCCATTTCTCGGTTTCCATGGCAACGGCGGCCGTTTTGAAAATTCTGCCACCAGAACTCAATTCCACACATCATAGACAACCTGTGTGTCACTTTTCATCTAAATCGGAGCTCTTTTAATTTTCCCGCCTTTTTTCGGTTCCATGGCAACGGCGGCCATTTTGAAAATTCCAAGACTCGATTGCACATCTTGGCATGGGTATCTTGCATGGGGTCAAGTTTCTTTAAGTTTGGTCCATCCCTCTTCGAGAAAACGTGAGGACAAAAAAGGCGTAGAAAAAGAATGATAAGAATAACTAGATTTGCAATTGCAAGCAATAGCCGATGTCACCCCCAGATCCCCAATTCGATGATTCCACATTGTTCGCAGCCTCAAAATCTACCTAGAAATCAATTTTCGTTGATTTCCGACAATGTTGAAATTTTGACGTATTTCAGCGGCCATCTTGGAAATGGCGGCCATTTTGAAAAAAATTTTCATGGAGAGCACAACTTCTTAAGGTGATCTAACTTCTTGCCAGGTTTCATTTGATCACATCAAGCCGTCTCAAAATGACGGCGCGGACAAAATTATTGGAATAATAATAATAATAATAATAATAATAATAATCAGAAGAAACGTAGAATAACAACATGTCACCCCGACTAGGTCTGGGGTGACATAACTAGATTTGCAATTGCAAGCAATAGCTGATGTCGCCCCTGGCAGCCAATTCGATGCTTCAATCTTGTTCGCAGCGTCAAAATCAATCCTAGAAATAAATTTTCATTGAAATCTGACAAAGTTGAAATTTTGACGTATTTTGGCGGCCATTTTGAATTTTTTTTCCGCACAATCTTGACAACTCATATGTGAATTTTCATCCAATTCAGAGGACTTTTAATTTTCCGGCCTTTTTCCTATTTCCATGGCAACGGCTGCCATTTTGAATTTTTTGTCAAAAATGCGTTCAACTATTTGTATACATCCTTCCTGTGAAGTTTCGTTCAATTTTGAGCACTTTCAATTTTCCCGCCTTTTTTCCGTTTCCATGGCAACGGCGGCCATTTTGAATTTTTTTTGGCCCAAAAATGTGTTCTACTATTTGTATACACCCTTCCTCTGTAGTTTCATTCAATTTTGAGCACTTTTAATTTTCCTGCCTTTTTTCCGTTTCCATGGCAACGGTGGCATTTTGAAAATTTCAAGACCCAAGTGCACTCCGCGGCATGGATATCTATCATCCTGTGAAGTTTCATAAAGATCGGACCAATATTCTCCGAGAAAACTTCCGGACAAGTTCAGTGGCGAAGAAGAGGGAAGAATAAAAATAACAATAACTAGGGTTCCTATGTTTGCATATAAACATAAAAGTCTCCCAAACCTCCCATGGACACAGGATATGGCTTTTTATTTGAGTTCCGCACAATCTTGACAACTCGTCTGTGAATTTTCATCCAATACAGGGGACTTTTAATTTTCCCACTTTTTTTCCATTTCCATGGCAACAATGGCAATTTTGAATTTTTTTGTCAAAAATGCGTTCAACTATTTGTATACATCCTTCCTGTGAAGTTTCGTTAAATTTGGAGCACTTTCAATTTTCCCGCCTTTTTTCCGTTTCCATGGCAACGGTGGCCATTTTGAATTTTTTTTTTGGCCCAAAAATGTGTTCTACTATTTGTATACATCCTTCCTGTGAAGTTTGGTTCAATTTGGAGCACTTTCAATTTTCCCACCTTTTTTCCGTTTCCATGGTAACGGCGGCCATTTTGCATTTTTGTTGGCCCAAAAATGGGTTCTACTATTTGTATACACCCTTCCTCTGTAGTTTCATTCAATTTTGAGCACTTTTAATTTTCCTGCCTTTTTTCCGTTTCCATGGCAACGGTAGCCATTTTGAAAATTTCAAGACCCAAGTGCACTCCGCGGCATGGATATCTATCATCCTTTGCAGTTTCTTTAAGATCGGACCAATATTCTCCGAGAAAACTTCCGGACAAGTTCAGTGGCGAAGAAGAGGGAAGAATAAAAATAACCATAACTAGGGTTCCTATGTTTGCATATAAACATAAAAGTCTCCCAAACCTCCAATGGACACAGGAGATGGCTTTTTATTTGAGTTTCGCACAATCTTGACAACTCGTCTGTGAATTTTCATCCAATACAGGGGACTTTAAATTTTCCCACCTTTTTTCCATTTCCATGGCAACAATGGCCATTTTGATTTTTTTTTTTGTCCAAAAATGCGTTCTACTATTTGAATACATCCTTCCTTTAAAGTTTCGTTCAATTTGGAGCATTTTCAATTTTCCTGCCTTTTTTCCGTTTCCATGGCAACGGCGGCCATTTTGATTTTTTTTGGCCCAAAAATGTGTTCTACTATTTGTATACATCCTTCCAGTGGAGTTTTGTTCACTTTGGAGCACTTTCAATTTTCCCGCCTTTTTTTCTGTTTCCATGGCAACGGCGGCCATTTTGAAATTTTTCTGGCCAAAATTGTATACATCCTTCCTGTGAAGTTTGGTTCAATTTGGAGCACTTTCAATTTTCCCGCCTTTTTTCTGTGTCCATGGCAACGGCGGCCATTTTGAAATTTTTTGGTCCAAAAATGTGTTCTACTATTTGTATACATCCTTCCTGTGAAGTTTCGTTCAATTTGGAGCACTTTTAATTTTCCCGCATTTTTTCCGTTTCCATGGCAACGGCGGCCATTTTGAAAATTTCAAGACCCAAGTGCACCCCGTAGCATGGGAATCTATCATCCTGTGAAGTTTCATAAAGATCGGACCAATGTTCTCCGAGAAAACTTCCGGACAAGTTCAGTGGCGAAGAAGAGGGAAGAATAAAAATGACAATTAAAAAGTCAATTGTTCAGAGAACAATTGCAAGGTCTTTCACCAGTTTTCGTCATGATTACATGTTATTATTTTGATTTTATTGTCAATCCTTGTCGAAAATATGATGTAAACAAGAGTTTTGAACTTTTTCAACTACATTTAATCACCTATCTCTTACCTTTTTTGGTGATTTTTACTGAAATAACTGAAAAAATCCCAAAAATTGGCTATGACCTTGACTTCTGACCTTGATGACCTCTGACCTTGTGCTCAAAATGAAGGTCTCTTCTTACTGATTAATTTGATATGTTACTTGACATTACTGTCTGTAACAGTTTAGAACTTATATGCGAAAACCCATTTTCCGACCGCCTCAAGAGCAATAACTGTCTAGGGAGTCATCGGAGAGCTTCGGTCCAAATGAAACAAATATAGCCCTTGACATGCTGAACATTTTTGCTGTATACTTTTTCAGCCATCTTTTATGGTTTCTGAGTTTATCCCCTAACCAGGTCAGAGGTCAAGGTCAAAGGTCACCGATGACCTTCAACCTGGTACTCAAATTGAAGGTCATTTCTTACTGATCACTTTAAACATATATGTTTACTTTATTATCTGTAAGTGTTTAAAAGTTATTCGCGAAAAACTGATTTACCAAAACGCGTCAAGGGCTATAACTCAAAAACGGTGCATCGCACAGTTTTCGTTCTATTGAATTAAATGTAGATCTCAATAAGACAAGTATTTTTGCAATATAATGTTTTCAGAAATTTTTTAGCGTTTCCGAGATATTGCGATAAGAAAATTTCAAATGGCGGCCATTTTGAAAATGGCGGACGAAAAAAATTTTTTGGCCCCAGATTTGTAATCAGGACCATGAAAGCTACCTCGAAACCAAATTTGGTGGAAATCCGATAACTTTGAGAAATTTGCATATTTAGGGGTCAAAAACGCGTAACCGGGGTCGCGACCCAAAAAAATTTTTTTGCATGATTAATCATGCTGAGGATGAGTCGAACATTTTCCCCCATTCAGAATTTTGATATCGGTTACGGTTTCTGAGGAGATCTGCTAACAAGATAAATCGTATCCGGGGCGATAACTCAGTTACTAAAAATAGACCGATATGCTTGCCTGAGTTTTGAGGTCCCGCAGTAATGTCGATTCATCACACCAAGAGTCAAAATGATATGTCGTGTAGTTTTTTTACAGCGGTGCGAAGGAAGAAAAAGAATAAAAAAAATAATAATCCGAAGAATAACAATAAGGTCTTTCACTGTGGTGAAAGACCTTAATAACTAGATATATGTTTGCATATAAACAGAAAAGTCTCCCAAACCTCCCATGGACACAGGAGATGGCTTTTTATTTGAGTTCCGCACAATCTTGACAACTCGTCTGTGAATTTTCATCCAATACAGGGGACTTTAAATTTTCCCACCTTTTTTCCATTTCCATGGCAACAATGGCCATTTTGATTTTTTTTTTGGTCCAAAAATGCGTTCTACTATTTGAATACATCCTTTTTTTAAAGTTTCGTTCAATTTGGAGCATTTTCAATTTTCCTGCCTTGTTTCCATTTCCATGGCAATGGAGGCCATTTTGAATTTTTTTGGCCCAAAAATGTGTTCTACTATTTGTATACAACCTTCCTTTGGAGTTTTGTTCACATTGGAGCACTTTCAATTTTCCCGCCTTTTTTCTGTTTCCATGGCAACGACGGAAATTTTGAAATTTTTTGGCCAAAAATGTGTTCTACTATTTGTATACATCCTTCCTGTGAAGTTTGGTTCAATTTGAAGCACTTTCAATTTTCCCGCCTTTTTTCTGTTTCCATGGCAACGGCGGCCATTTTGAAATTTTTTGGTCCAAAAATGTGTTCTACTATTTGTATACATCCTTCCTGTGAAGTTTCGTTCAATTTGGAGCACTTTTAATTTTCCCGCCTTTTTTCCGTTTCCATGGCAACGGCGGCCATTTTGAAAATTTCAAGACCCAAGTGCACCCCGTAGCATGGGTATCTATCATCCTGTGAAGTTTCATAAAGATCGGAACAATATTCTCCGAGAAAACTTCCGGACAAGTTAAGTGGCGAAGAAGAGGGAAGAATAATAATAAGAACAAGTGATAATTGTGGTTGGAAGCAAACATAGAAGTCGCCCAAACACCCCCATATTAGAAGTCCTGCAAATTTCGACATCATCTTTTGTTAGTTTCCTGCAACTTCGAGAACTCTTATTTCCCGCCTTTTATCCGTTTCCGTGGCAACGGCCGCCATTTTAAAGATTTTTATCCTCAAAACATGTTCTCCATCCTTTACACAATCTTTCTGTAAAATTTCACCCAATTCAGAGCACTTTTAATTTTCCCGCCCTTTCCCTGTTTCCATGGCAACGGCCGTCATTTTGAAAATTTGACCCTCGAAACATGTTCGCCATTTCTTACACAACCTTCCTGTAAAATTTTATTCTATTCTGAGCACTTTTAATTTTCCCGCCTTTTTTCCATTTCCATGGCAACGGCCGCCATTTTGAAAAATTTGAGCCTCAAAACATGTTTGCCACTTCTTACACA
>MJUU01053509.1:317-19119 GCA_002080025.1 Modiolus philippinarum
CACTAGGATGAAAATAAGTGAGAATGTTAACAGTGATAATGAATATATGGAATTAATAAAATATATATTAAAGAATATATCAAGTGTACACTTTTCAATTTTTAAAGCTTTTAATTGCTAGTAGTCAAGAAATCATTTTCTTGGCGAATGAAATTGCATGTAACAGATTAAGACGGATGTTCTTCGATGGGCACAATAAATTATTACATACGGATCGGACATCTATCATAAGATAGTTCATTACCTGTTAACAGATAAACAAGTTCATTACCAGTTATGATAAGCAATTTCATTACCTATTACCTCCAGGAAAGAATGTTTTATCTCTTTATTGCATAGAGACCTATGTTAATTTTTTTTCCATATATAATTATCAGGAGTTAATGATATTTTATCTGCGCCAAAACCACAGAAATACAGATAAGATAGCATTTCCTGTGATAATGCTATTTTATCTCATTTTTGTGGCTTTGGCGTGCCATAAAGCTGTTACAGAATCTGAATAATTGAAATGAGCGATGTATTATTCAGGCTTGAGCAGTCACAATCACACGGTAAAATGCATTCCACCACAACCACACAACCAACCAAACGAGATATAGATGAAAGTAATTCACACGACTAAACAACATTCCAATACAGACGCCTCTCAAACACCAACCAGCTATGTTGAAGAACTCCGCAATCGATATTGGAACAACACTACCAGAGAGATAATACTACAACTACAAAGGGATTTCTTGCCAACACAAGCCTTCTAGAAGCAACTGCTTAAATAACCTAGAAATAAAGGTGTTTTCTAATTCCAGCGACAAACGGTTCACTTTTGACGACAGCTAGCAACAATTGCTCATATTCTCAACCTGCAACACATTGTTAATTGGTGGTTGTCACTTTTCACGTGTTTCCATCACTGTATCATCCACACCACAAGGTCAACACCATATATATGTTCGATATACCAACTAGTTGCTTCATTATCAAGAAATGATACAGTAAGCACACATGTTTATTTAACACTTAATTTTCTTTCATTTTTTATCAGTATAATAAAAAATCGTTAAAATTAATCATTTTTTACATTATCATGATTATATAGTGTTTTCTGAAAAATCAGAATACTGTGCAAATTTTGATTTAGTTTTGCTATTTTTATTATATAGTGCCTTTTGAGCCTCTGTGGATGTGGTCTGGACAATAAGACAATAATTATTCATTACAGGTTTAATTAAACATGTGCGGTGATTTTGTTTGTTTTTAGTGTATCTTCTTTTCATATTTACATATTTTTTGGTGTTTAACAGTAAGGTAAATTGTAGCCATTGAGCGTTGATTTGACTCTAAATTGACAGGGCCTTTGATGTTGTGGTTTTTCATACCTATCAATCAAAAATAGTCCCCATATACGTTCTTTGGATTATTATCTTTATTTGTCACACCTCTCACACGCACAGTTATATTTTTAACTAGGACATTCCCGTATGGTATTTTTAGAATGTTTATTTAATTTATTAAATGATTGATTGAGCGCACTATAATTTGTTTACGTTTTTTTTCCTTATTAAATTAGATACACATGTTCGGATATTGTTCCTTTTGCGATATTTCATAAATGATCATAATAGGTACAACTACTTGTAATAAACAAGAAATATCTATGATTTCGTGTGCGGATACACATATGGCTTGAAACTAGTGCCATATGTGCTGCCATATGTGAATCAGCACGCTGCACGGCCGCCAGACAGCGTCCACTTAAGTTGTTTTCCCTCGGTGTGTGTGTATGTTTTACTGAGTTTATATTATTATTTTCCTTGTCTACTTTATCTGTGTAATAATGTAAATCCTGTTCACTTCGTCATATGATTTGTTATTATTGTATTATCTTCATGTTGCAGTGTTAACCAATAAACCTTGAAATATGTCCGTTCAGTATTGTTTCGTTAACATAATAGTATGAATTATCCTTTAATTGTTTAATTAGAACTGAATTTCCTCTAGATTTGCTTACAATTCTTCGTAAAATGATCTTGTGGTATATTTTTGTACATATAATTTAGTGTTATTTTATGACTTGGTTTTGTTTTCACTTTCCCCCGACTCAAGTATTTTTCTTGCTTTTTATTTGGTTGAACAACTCTGTTTTTATCGCACGTTATACGTGATTTTTGACAATGGGTAATGATATAGTTTCACACAGAATTATTACAGGGTTGTTCTATTACAAAATCAGTGGATAAACAATACGAAAAGTAAATCATATCACCATTAAACTGTATGATATGCTTAAATTGATATATGAATACATTAACAAAGTAAATAGGAAAGTCATTGTTCTCTTCAACAATTTTCATTTTTCTTTAGGACTAGTAATTTTGTTATTCAGCTTACTCCTTTTAGCTGGCGATATTGAGTCTAATCCTGGTCCAGATAGCTCATCATCCAATCCTTACACGAGTTCCCTGACTATTTTCCATGCTAAAATTAGAAGTCTTCGAAATAAAATTAACTATGTTGTAGATATTATTGAAGAATTCGATATTATATTCTTCACAGAAACGCATTTAGACGATTTGATCCTTGACAAAGATATATTTATAAGTGGTTTTGGGAACCCAACAAGACTGGATCGAGATTCTGATGGGGGTGGAATAATAATGTATTGTAAAAGTAATCTTAATATTACCAGGCGGACTGACTTGGAACATAATGATGTAGAGTGTATGTGGTTTGAATTAAAAACGAAACTGCACAATATACTAATAAATATAGTTTATCGTAATCCCTTTTGGGATTCGAAGCCAGAGATGTTTTTTGATATTGCCTGCCTCCGAATCCCTTATCAACCATGTATAATTCTATTCGGGAAATTTTTATCAAGTACCCCCACCTCGTTCCGGATAAAATAACGTTTTAGGTTGGAAACGTACAATATCAGCGATTGTGGAATCAAAGGAGGACATATTTTCCTTCAAGAATCCGTAAAAATATTGCATTGGACTTGCCTGGAATGGAAGTTACAGCTCCTTCTTTCCGATTGTCGCTTCGAGATGCCTTCGATTACGCCATTTTGTTGTTCAGAAGTGCGGTCATGTGATCGATATTTTTAGACAGGCGCGCGCTATAGTCTTTTTCGTGGTAAATTTTTCTCTTCTCTGTAATGCACAAAGAGCCAAAAATTTACCACGAAAAAGTCTATAGCACGTTCTGTTGATCACGTGATCAAACCTTCAAAACAACAAAATGGCGTAAACGAAGGCATCTCGAAGCGACAATCGGAAAGAAGGAGCTGTAACTTCCATTCCAGGCAAGTCCAATGCAATATTTTTACGGATTCTTGAAGGAAAATATGTCCTCCTTTGATTCAACAATCGCTGATATTGTACGTTTCCAACCTCAAACGTTATTTTATCCGGAACGAGGTGGGGGTACTTGATAAAAATTTCCCGAATAGAATTATACATGGTTGATAAGGGATTCGGAGGCAGGCAATATCAAAAAACATCTCTGGCTTCGAATCCCAAAAGGGATTAAGTTTATCGATCTGAGAGATTTTCAACGGCTAATTTTTGGGTACTTTTGGATAGTATGTTTAAACATGCTTTAGATGAGACTAATCACTTGATTTGTTTAGGTGATTTAAATAAAAATTTTATGTCTCACTTGCCGTGTAATATATCAGATGTAATTACAGACAGTCAATGGATTGCTGAATACAATACAAAAACCTACTCACTTTGATTTACGTACAGGTAGAAATACATTGCTTGATCCTATATTTAGGGGCCCCGCATCGAGATGCGGGTGCCCTATAGTTTTCACTTTGTCCGTCCGTCCGTCCGTCTGTCCGTCAACAATTTTTTTGGTCAAAGTTTGCTGGGCTTTTACAGGTGGGAATGATTTCATATTTAGTCTGAAGCTTTATGATGATGAGCTGTACTGTGTAAGCAATTTTCAGGTTTGTCGTGCCACTACTTCCTGTTTGCCATTACTCTAACTTTTTATTATACCTCTCTATGGATGAACATTTTTCGTCAAAGCTTTCTTGGCTTCTACATGTTGGAATGATTTCATATTTGGTCTGAAGCTTTATGATGATGAGTTGTACCGTGTAAGCAATTTTCAGGTTTGCTGTGCCACTACTTCCTGTTTGCCGATACTTTAACTTTTTATTGTACCACTCTATGGATGAGAATTTTTCGTCAAAGTTTTGTAGGCTTTTACATGTGGGTATGATTTCATATTTGGTCTGAAGCTTTATGATGATGAGTTGTACCGTGTAAGCAATTTTCAGGTTTGCTGTGCCACTACTTCCTGTTTGCCGATACTTTAACTTTTTATTGTACCACTCTATGGATGAAAATTTTTTGTCAAAGTTTTCTGGGCTTCTACTTGTGGGAATCATTTTATATTTGGTCTAAAGCTTAATGATGATGAGTTGTACGGTGTAAGCAATTTTCAGGTTTGCCGTGCCACTACTTCCTGTTTGCTGGTACTTTTACTTTTTATCATACCTCTCTGTGGATGAACATTTTTCGTCAAAGTTTTCTGGGCTTCTACTACTGGGAATGATATGATATTTAGTCTAAAGCTTTATGATGATGAGTTGTACCGTGTAAGCAATTTTCAGGGTTGCCGTGCCACTACTTCATGTTTGCTGATACTTTTACTTTTTATTATACCTCTCTGTGGATGAACATTTTTCGTCAAAGTTTTCTGGGCTTCTACAACTGGGAATGATATGATATTTAGTCTAAAGCTTCATGATGATGAGTTGTATCGTGTAAGCTATTTTCAGGTTTGCCATGCCACTACTTCCTGTTTGCCNNNNATACTTTAACTTTTTATTATACCACTCTATGGATGAACATTTTTCGTCAAAGTTTTCTTGGCTTCTACATGTACAATTGGGAATGATTTCATATTTAGTCTAAAGCTTCATGATGATGAGTTGTATCGTGTAAGCTATTTTCAGGTTTGCCATGCCACTACTTCCTCTTTGCCGAAATAACTTTTTATTGTACCACTCTATGGATGAAAATTTTTGTCAAAGTTTTTTTGGCCTCTACAACTGAGAATGATTTGATATTTGGTGTAAAGCTTCATAATGATGAGTTGTATCGTGTAAGCTATTTTCAGGTCTGCTGTGCTACTACATCCTATTTGCCGATACTTTTTAACTTTTTATTTTAAAATATTTTCATTAAACAAATGTTGATAATTTGGTACAAAGGAGGTGACTGTCTATTGCGGGGCCCTCCTGCGTTCAGCAGTACCTCTAGTTGTAACAGAATCTATACATTATATTGACTCGGATACAATACCCATTGATAAGAAGGTCAGTGACCATGACGGGACTTATCTTACTATTTCATGTGGGTATAGTAATCCAAAGAGTTTCAGGCGATCCGTGTGGGATTACAAAAACGGGGACTATGAGTTAATGAAAAAGAAAGTCTCTCAAACTGACTGGAATTTATTAATCAACGGAGAGGATGATATGCATAAATCTTGTAGTAACTTTACAAACGAATTTCTTAATATCGTTGAAGATTGTATACCTAAAAGGGAGATAACTGTTAGAGGTAATGATAAAGTTTGGTTCGATTCAAGACTTCGACGTGAAATCCGCAAGAGAGATAGACTTCGGAATTTTTTTTTAAAATGCAAAACTTTGATTGCTGAAGTTAAATTTAAAAATCAGAGAAATAAAGTAAATAATTTGAAAAAGCAGGCCAAACAAAAATTTTATGCAAGTGTTAACGATATTTTAGACGATCTAAAAACCATTAATAGCAAATCTTATTGGAAAACTATTAATTCTTTATTAAAAGAGGAGTCTCCCTCTCATGAAATTCCACCACTACAAAATCCATTTAATAACAATTTATTAGTGTATGAAATGAATGAAAAGGCAGATGTATTGAACAAATATTTTTGTTCTATTACAAATTTAAATGATGATGGAAAAGAATTACTTGATTTTGACGATCGTGGGATGGGGGTTCTATCAAGTATAGTGGTGACGGAGGAGGAAATTGTTGATATAATTTCAATTTTAGATGCGAACAAAGCAATAGGTTCTGATGAAATAAGCAATAGAATGCTTAAGGCTGTTAAATTAGAAGTGTCAAAACCGTTGTGTTCATTATTTAATAAGTCGTTACAATCAAATATTTTTCCAGATGATTGGAAAATAGCTAATGTGATGCCGCTGTTTAAAAGTGGGGATAATTCACCCCCCTCAAACTATAGACCTGTTTCCCTCCTTTATTGTATTAGTAAAATTTTAGAAAAAATTGTGTACAAACATATTTTTAACCATTTATATACGAATAATCTACTATACAAATATCAGTCAGGTTTTATTCCAGGATGTTCCACGGGTCATCAACTTATTGAAATTTATCATACTCTTTTGGAAGCTTTGGATAATAAACAGTTAATAAGCATAACATTTGCTGATGTTAGTAAGGCGTTTGATCGTGTTTGGATTAAAGGGTTAGTTTTAAAACTCGAAAGATATGGTATAAAGGGAGATCTGCTAAAATGGCTGAAAAATTATCTGACACATAGATCACAGAGAGTAATTTTAAAAGACACACTGGCAAGGGTAGGGGGTTAAAAGCAGGCGTGCCGCAAGGATAGGTACTTGGACCTTTACTTTTCTTGGTGTATATAAATGATATAGCCGACGAAATGGTAGGATTGACCAGACTTTTTGCAGACGACACATCTATTGGTCACACAGCATATGATGAAACCACTTTAAAAAATATGATTAATATCGATCTTGAAAACATTAAATTGTGGGCAGACCAATGGTTGGTTAAATTTAATCCATCAAAAACAGATATTTTAATATTTAATGTTAGGAATCAGTTTAATAATTTGTCGTTTGAATTCGACAATACAGAGCTACATACTGTGAATAAGCATAAACATTTGGGTATTATTTTTAGTAGTGACTGTAAATGGACACACCACATTGATTACTTAATTCAAAGGGTATCTAAACAACTAAATGTTCTTAGAAAACTTAAATTCATACTGAAAAGGGAATATCTAGAGAATATATATTTTACTTTCATTTGACCTATTTTGGAATATTCATCAGAAGTTTGGGACAATTGCGGACAACGGAATTCAGACAGATTAGAAAAAATACAAATTGAGGCAGCCCGTATAGTAACAGGTCTTACTAGTTATTGAAGTCTGGAAAATATTTATCGTGAAACAGGGTGGGAAAAATTGATCACACGACGGGAGGTTAAAAAATTATGTCTATTTTATAAAATATATAGTGGGGATAGTCCCGAATATTTGTCTGAACTGGTCCCCCCTACTATTGGAGAATTAACGAATTATAACTTAAGAAATCGTCAAAATATAAATCAGCCGTTGAACAGACTTACATTATACCAGAACTCATATTTTCCGGCTACAATTAGTTCCTGGAACTTTTTAGATTTAAATATTAGACAGTCACCAACCTTTCCATCCTTTAAGCGGTCTGTGCAACAACATAAATTTAGAAATAAAAAATATCCATCACATTTTCTAGTTGGTGACAGGTATTCAAATATTTTACATGCCAGATTAAGAAACAAGTGCAGTGCTCTAAACTCAGATTTATATAATTGTAATTTAGTACAGGATTCACGCTGTTTATGTGGATATCGTGAAGAGAATGCAGAGCATTTTTTACTATACTGTAATAGATATATTGCTCAAAGACAAATTTTATTTTACGAGCTAGAAAGTAATAATATTCCAATAACATTAGATACTTTATTATTTGGAAACGAAATTTTTGATCCAGCTTTGAATAATTTTATATTTTTAAAAGTTCAATCATACATCAAAGACACAGGGAGATTTTCTTTTCATTAACATACGTTATAACTCAACACAAAATTGTACATTTCCAAATTATTTGTTGTCCATTGTTGACTCCGGGGAAAAATCAATCATGGTTCACAGTGTTTATAAAGTTCGTTCATAAGGTATTAATAATATTAGAATTAAACTTACCAGGTTCAATGATACATCCAAATATTAAATTATGTGAATCACTATTTCACATAAAAAAGTTCATTGTGTACCACACTTACAGTTCAATAAGGTCATTATGTAGTTTACACAAAATGGTCAGCTCGATTCATTATAGATTGGACCGTATCAATTTTCTTATGTTCGAGGATATATTATTTTGATCTTTTTCTATTCATTATTCTCATATTAATGACTTAATTACCTAGAATATTTCTATATTATGTAATCATATGTCCATTACTGTATATATTATGTATGTAATGGAGAAGATGTTCTAAGTTGAAAAACTTGTATCTTATCCATTTGTCTATCTTTTGACAATAAAATATCACATCATCCGAACACGTGTTACTATCCGGGGTTAGTCCTTTTAATTCATTCAGTGTATTAAGCAAAAGAAACAGATGCTGACTCCAGAATACTGTAAAGAGAAAACAAAGACTTGTCCCACAGACCTCATATCTACTACTTGTCTTTAAAACGTATTGGTTAATCAGCTTAAGGTAGATCGGTAGTCTTCCGCCATTTTGAATTTGTTATTTTTATGCTGTTATGGTATTATCTACTTTTTAAATATGCACATATTTTTATTTTTAATGAATCAATCAATATTATATCCATAATACAAAATGCAAAGGACCTACATGGACTTGATATCACATGTCTTTATCTAATTAAAATAGGTGTGGTAACTTGATAATCAAATAACTTTGAAGACGATTTTTGAAAAAGGGAGATAATCTGATAAAATTATTTAACATAGATATCACTATGAAAATTCACATTTTCAAATTACATGGAAAACAAAATCGGTGACCCCCATTTTTCTTTATATTTTTCGAAGGTATTTTCAAAGAGCTAACACATGAGTAAAGTAGAAAGAAATCTATGGAATAGTTTTAAAGAAATCAACAATATACCTGTTTTTCCCTATATATTCATTAGAAATATTTGACTATTTTGATATCAGTTATTTAAAAAAACAAGCACGGTGACTCCCCTTTTTTATTTTTTCATTTCAATGCTTATATAATAAGGAATCTTTCCTGTAAAAATAAAAAAAAAACTATGGAAAAAAATTTGGAGTACCCATCTACCTTAAGACATCAGTAAAGTTGACGTCGTTTCTGACACAACATCTTTCACCGACAGATGTTTGAATTGAAAGACAACGCTTTTTATTAAATCACTATTAGATTTAGAGACCCAGAATCTAAAATGATATGAAGGGATTGCAAAACAAGATCAAGGAGGAAGCTCAGCATGCTAAAATTGGACATCAAATAGAACTAGATTTGCAATTGCAATTGCCGATGTCGCCCAGACAAAATATTCGATGATTCCACAAGAATAGCAGCCTCAAAATCTACTTGGAAATCAATTTTCGTTGAAATCGGACAAAGCTGAAATTTTGACGTATTTTAGTATCCATCTTGGAAATTGCGACCATTTTGAAAATTTTAAACACAGCATATGTTCAGATGGTGGTCAAACTTTGTACAAAATTTGAAATCATTTCATTCAGCCAGTTTAAAATAATCGCTCGGAGAAGAATTATTGGAAGAATAGGAATAAGAAAAAGACTAATAATCAGAAGAAACGTAGAATAACAAAATGTCACCCCGACGTTGTAATGAAGAAGACAAATTACGAAGAAGGAGAAACTCGCCAACCACAGAGACACCGATATCCAGTGCGAAATCAAACTTTAACTACATTAAGACGAGTGAAAGAAAGAAGTCATTAAAGTTGTAGACTACACCGATGCAACATTCCTTCCCCTCTGCTTGAACTGATAAATCATTTTTTTCATTAATCATTAATGCATATATACATATTTATTAATTTATTAAGGACAAAGACAACGACAGTAGAATAATTTATCATAATATCTCCAGATGTACAGGTGTAGTATGTTAGGGTGTAAAAAGCATAAATTACATTGAATCCTCTCTGCTATATACGACTTTTTATTGCAGTGTTTCTGCCCAGAGCTTCTTTATATAATGTGCATTGTTTTATTTCTAGATTTAAGCTTCGAGGAGGCTTCATCTGGCTATCATTATTATTATACATGCATTTCATTTAAAGATAAAAATTTAACCTTGAGATATTTAGATTGAAATAATAGAATGAAAAGTAGAAAGAAATTGGTATATCGGTACACATTTTGAGTTTATCAAATAGTTCATGCCTTCTGGTCAAATGGCTTCGCTTCGGTTCATATATTAATTTTGGGGTTACCAACCGGTTAATAAAGTGCAACCTGTCTCTTGCCATGAACTTTTTATATAATAGTTAATGAAAAAGTGGTCATGGTGTAATTTCGTTTGCCTCGCGGGAGAGTGGTATGACTGAGTCGCCGAATGCAATGTCATTATCGAAGTCGAAGTCAATAATCTACTGTCGCAATGGTACTTTATTAAATATTAATTGTATATTTCGTTGAGTTCGTTTTCGGCCAACTTTTTTTTAAGTATTAAAACATGCTAAATTTGCTGATATGGTTTTATGTCTGATGAATGTCATCCCTACATTGCATTTCAGCATTATCAATATAACTCGTGAAACATTTGCCGTTTACAAGCCACCGACATATTATTGCACTGTTTTCGTTTTTAAAATAGCAGACGTTATTCTACAATTACAATCAGGCATTACCACGTCACCATCACATTGTAATGCCGGGGGCATTGGTAATGCCCGTTTGACATTTTAACGTACATTAACAAATACCAGGTTGAAGGGTTTAAGCCAATGAAAAGAAACCAGTTTTCACTGTTATAAAATTAATACAATTACAGCCCAACAGAAGGAGGATACTGTTACAGAACATATACATGTAGTGCTAGCAGTCAAAGGACCTCACATTACACAACATCGTGTGGATTTTTGGGCTGGGGTAGATGTGCCCGATATAGGTAAGTGTTGTATGTGTAATTCGTATGTAATTTTTATTAGGACATGTCATACTATGGCACGCCAAAGCAACAAAAATGTTATATTACAGCATTTTCTCAAGTTATGCTATATTATCTGAATGTTTGTGGTTTAGGTGCACATTACCTAAGGTAGATGGACAGTAATATTTATATCCATGAGATTTTGTTGTTAGTCGGCTTAATTGAAGAACAAATCATTCTTACTCGAAATCTGCAATGAAAAGTATGGGTCACCATGCTTGCTTTTTCGAGAATTGAGATCAAAAGTTGCTCATTTTAAGCCATTTTTTTCACCTAAATTTATATAGAATGCATGGAGTAAATATGGAAAGACAATTTTTAGCTTAATAGAAATTAACTTTTTATCCATGAAAATTTGATGTATTATTGTGAACAGATAGTTTACGATGTAATTTATGAGTTACAATAAAAAAATTTGTATGCCACCATGCTTTTAACGGAGATATTTTATAAAGTTTCCGGATTAAACATTCTTTACGGGAAAAGGGACTTAATTCGCGGCAAAGTAAACGAAATATGACGTTTCATATCTGTCATTTAATTATGACGTCACAAAGGAAAAGCCGTCAAATTTCTGTTCCGGCCCAAAAATCAAACCTACTCCGAATCCGACTCTTTATTTTTTGTAATGCGCGATTGGATTGCGAAGTGCAACAGTGTCTATCTACCTTAATATGTTTAATCTGCAGATATAATAGAATTACATGGTAATGCTGTTTTATATGCATTTTTTTGTTTTTGGCGTGCAATTATGCATATAATCTGATTTATTTTGTAACCAATCAGACGTAAATAGAAAAAAAAGCAATCTCTGTTTGATCAAATTATCTATTCTAAAAAACTATTAAGAGTACATTGTCCCAGAGAATTTTGGAATTGTTAACAGATTTTCTTCTTTTTTCTGTCTTTTTGTTCAGATTTATCCATTTCCCATTGGTAGTTTTTTTTTGTATTTATGTGCGGATATATTATTCTGAATTTTCTATGTGTCTTTGTAAAACTGGTTTATGGAAAAAAATTATGTCTATCTATCAAAAATTATAATATAACAATATTTCATCTTTTAAATAACTTGTCTCGACATCCGATCACCCGTGATTATTACAGGAATGTTTTTTCTATGAAGTATACATGTAAGTGTGACAACCTTGCAAAATTGAGTAATTGTTTATTGAAACCAACAAAACCGATTCATTGTATCAACTGAAAATTTAAAAAGTATATATTCCTTAAATCTTGTTATACGGAGACTCATCTGAATACAGAATTTAAAATTACATAACACAAACTGCACACTGCTCGGTTTTCGAGGACCGAACAAAATTTAAAAAGATGTAATATCAATAGTTAATATCTGTAATTAAAGAAATGTTTTGTTTTCTCTTTCATTAAGAATATTCTTCAAAACGATAGAACTAAGGAGTTGATACTCATTTTTTTCTTTAAAAAATATGTCAGTTTGCGACCTATTATAAGATAATATGTTACCTGATAAGTAAATACATTATGTGTAAACTGACAAGTAAAATAATACCCTATCACCCCAGGCAAGAATGTATTATCTCTGTAATTCATAGAGACCTATGTTAATTTTTTTCTATATTTAATTATCAGGAGTTAATGATATATCATCTGCACCTAAACTTTACAGGAATAATTGCTCATTTTATTCGGTTCGGATAAATAAATGGCCGCCAGTACCAAACATAGTTTAACATTGGTCCCTGTAGGAATAATCAAATTTTCATCTTTTCCTCTGAAATCGCTGAAGCGAATTCAACCAAACTTTACAGGAATGATGAACTAAAGGTCCTTAACAATGACATTTTGTTCTGATCCGATAAAGACATGGCCACCAGCACGGAACATAGTTTTACATTGGACCCTATGGGAAAATGACATTTTCCTCATCTCCTCTGAAACCACTGAAGCAAATTAAACTAAACTTTACAGGAATAATGTATTAAAGGTCCTTGACAATGATTGCTTACTTTGTTCCGATCCAATAAAACATGGCCACCAGAACCGAACATAGTTTAACATTGGTCCCTATGGGAATAATCACATTTTCATCTTTTCCTCTGAAATCGCTGAAGCAAATTCAACCAAACATTACAGGAATGGTGTACTAAAGGTCATTAACAAAGATTGCTCATTTTTCCAAATCTGATTAAAAACATGGCCACCAGCACGGAACATAGTTTAACATTGGACCCTATGGGAAAAAAAAATTTCATCGTTCTATTTGGAACCGCTGAAGCAAATTCAACTAAACTTAACAGGAATGATGTATTAAAGGTCATTAACAATGATTTCTCATTTTTGTTCCGATTCAAAAACATGGCTACCAGTACCAAACATAGTTGAACATTGGACCCTACATGTATGGGAAAAATCACATTTTCATCTTCTCGTCTGAAACTGCTGAAGCAAGTTCAACCAAACTTTACGGGAATTATGTGCTTAAGTTTTTTTTAACATAGATCGATTGCTCATTTTGTTCCGATCCGATAAAGAACATGGCCACCAGCAACGAACATAGTTTAACATTGGATGCTATGGGATAATCACATTTTCATCTAAGCCTCTGAAACCACTGATGCAAATTCAACCAAACTATTCAGGAATAATGTACTAAACGTCCTGTACAAAGATTTCTCATTTTGTTCCTATCCGACAAAAACATTTCCGCCACCACGTAACTTAGGTTTAACAATGGATCCTAGGGGAAAAATAACATTTTCATCTTCTCCTCTGAAACCGGTGAAGCAAATTCAACCAAACTTTATAGGAATGGTGTATGGAAGTTCCTTAACAAAAATTGCTTATTTTGTTACAATCTAATAGAAAACATGACCGCCAGCACTTAACATAGTTTAACATTGGACCCTAAGGGAAAATCACATTTTCATCTTCTCCTCTGAAACCACCGAAGCACATTCAACCAAGCTTTACAGGAATGATGTACTGAAGGTACGTTACAAAAATTGCTCATTTCATGTTTGATCCAACAAAAATATGTCCTCTAGTGCAGAACGTAGTTTAACATTACAGCCTGGTATGAGAAAACCATCCTTTTCATCAACTTCTCTGAAACTATTTAAGCAAATTTAACTTAATGTAGATAGAGGGTCTTTTGCAATAATTACACATTTCAATAGGATCAGACAGAAAACATTGGTGCTAATTGAGAACATAGCTAAACATTGTACCCCAATGGTAAAGAACATCATTTTTGGTCATACATTGCATAAAAGCCTTTTTGTCAGGTAAGCGATACAATGAAGATTTTACAATTATACTGGCTTCTCACTGATACTGCCGATGTCTACTGAAATCAATGATGATTCTTTACCAGACCCTTCGGGATGTTTTGAATTTGATTATTATTCCGTAGTGTGACAGTGTTTTACCAGCAGACTAGGCTCCTTGAGCTAGCCGACAGTTTAGCGGCGAGCACTTCTCGACTCATCTTTCTAAATTACGTTTTGTCTATTCTTTCCTTTTCAAGATTGTGGTCCTAGAGTTAGTGGTCTACCTGTTTGGGTTTTATTTGTATGTTTATTATACTATAGGGAAACGGGATAGAGAAAGGGGAGGTTTGGGTACCAATAAACCGGTTTAACCCTACCACTGGCTGTTGCCAGTGCCGGTACCAAGTCCGGCTATCCTGAGTTCCTATCGTTATCTATGTTTGTCTTTTGTCATTTTATTGTTTTTCTTGTGCAGTTCCCTGGTTAATTGAGACATGTGATTGTAATGTTCGGCCATTGTAAGTGTTTCCTGTTATCTTCCCTTCATAAACCAGTCTCTGAGCCCCTATTTATGCCTTTGGCGTGCCATGACAGGTTTATTGAATGTGAAAAAGTACAATATTCACTAGCAGATATGTTTTAATCTTGCTTGGCCAATTGATCTAATCGCCATCTTGACAGGCTTATCACAATTTTGTTTAAGACAGTATAAGATTTTAAGCGGGTTTGCAAGAAAATTGATTTCAAGGAAGATCAAGATGTTAAGGTAGTTCAAGATAAAATAAAATCCACTTGTTAATTGCGTTCAGAAGCAATCAAGAAGAGTTAAGTTTGCTCAGATAAAAAAGATCCCGATTTATTCTTGTTTGAATTGGACAAACTTAACACATCTTGATCTCCCTTGAACGCAGCTGTGTTGTTTAATCTTGATAAACTGAACATGTCTTGACCGTCTTTCAAAGCAATTATCTTGAAATATGTCTGAATATCTTACACAGTCTTAAACCAAAATTGTGTTAGGCTTGTCAAGTTCTTGATAAGATCAAAATGGCCAAACAATATCATAAAATATCTGCTAGTGATTATTTTGTTTTTTGTAAGGCTTTCGTACTTTGTTTTGAAATTTTAATTTCTACCATGTGCTACTTAAATAAACGTCAAACGATAAAGTGCGAAAAAAAACTCTGAAAAAAAAAAAAATTCAATGATGTCGGGTGAATGAGTATAGTTCAACCGACAACCACGATTTTCAGATGCAAAATGAAATTAATTTTGAAAAACGCAAACAAAAAAAAAGCAATGATTTCTTGGTTTAGACTTAGTACTTCGTCACTGTAAAAATTTGATTTCTATGATTTGAAAACGTAACATGTTTTAAGGTGGTTCGGGTGTCTAAAACTGCGCATCAATCTTGCGCATGTGATGAAAATTGGAATTTACCATTAAAATGTTGTAAAAATGATTTCGAATAGTTCATTGATAATAAAGAAAATGAAAAAAGCAACATTTATGCTGCAAGTGTGTAAAATATATCACATTTTTGGAAAACTCTTTTTTTATTAAGGGGAGATAATTCTAAAGAAATAATAAGGGAAAAATCACATTTTCATGATTTTTTCAAAAATATGATCGGTGACCCCATTTTTTTATTTCATATTTTCAAATTTATATCTTTAACACAGCTTATACTACATTTTCAACAAAATCTATCGTTTTATTCATATAAAAAATTATAAAATAGTATTTTATCCCTATATAGACTATATTAAAAAGCTCGAAATCTTGCTATTTTTGGAAGCTTATCCCGGAAAAACGAGTTCGGTAACCTATTGATTTTTTACTAAAATTTTAAAGTGCATGTAATAAACTTTCATTCAAAGAAAAATAAGAAAGATCTATCGTTTTGTTTTTAGTCACCCTAACTACCTTAAACTTATTTTAAATGACTGTGCTGCTTTCTTCCTTTGTCCTTTGTTTAGTTGCAAAATGTTTTGACATAGTTGTTTTTGCTTTTCTGTGATAAGGGGCAAAGCTAGGAAAATTGTTCGACATCTAGGAATGAATTATAGTAAAATTTAAACGTCATTTGGAGTACGAGCAATTGCTTTTTGCTCTGAAAGGCTACAGGATGATCCAATATGTAGAATAATATAACTAGGCCAGCCTAATGCATTGCTTAGCTTTGTCAATTACTGACTACCTCTCAAATCAGGAATAACCTATTTATCGTAGCCGGTATGTGCTTTTCACATATTATTTTACATAACTTATATAGTAAGAAATAAATATTTGTTCCTTTGTAATACTTTCCCGTTGAAGTACACACACAAGATGATATATTATGCATATAGGACACACTTTTGGCATTCCTAAAGTTATGCTGCACATTAATTATCGTTGAATATGTCATCACATTTTGAATGATAATCCACTTTGTACAGAAACGTTTTTTTCTTTAACCAGTTTACAGTGAAACATGTCTTATCCGACACCTGAGTTCTCTGCATCGTAATATATATCCGTGGACAGAATTTCTGCATCATGTCATACTCTACTCGAGTTTTCTGCAGCTTATCGAATCATATTCTATTCATTGGTTCTAAATACAGCTGTGAATACATTTCAGCTAAAGTATTTGGACATCATGTATAATCGCATGTATTTCTGTGAACCCAAAACAGGTTTTATCCCGCACCTATGACCAATGAAGACATGGATGTAGCGTTGCTCAACAATTAGCAAAGAATTCCGCTTAAACTGGTGCTAGGGACCGTCTTGAACTTACTATGAGGTATGAGCAAAGCTCATTGTTGAAGGCCTCATGGTGACTTCAAGATGAAGAACAACAATAAAAGCGTTGTTCCTTTGTTTGTTTTTTACCATGTATTTGTAGAGACTTTGACTCATGTGCATTTACTCCATATCCTTTAATTCACCATTTAGTGTTTCAGGTTGATGAATAGAATGATATACAGCTGACATATCGCGATAAAGACGCGTTGTGTTTTTTTATATCATCAAAAGGTCACAATATTTCTTCATAAACGATATAAAGTGTGAGCTATTGCCATCACTTGGCGTCCGTCGTCCGTCGTCTGGCGTCCGTCCGTTAACTTTTCACATTTTCATCTTCTCCTCTGAAATCATTTAAGCAAATTCAACCAAATTTTACAGGAATGATGTATTGAAGGGCCTTTACAAAGTTTGCTCATTTTGTTTGGATCTGATAAATAACAGGGCAGCCAGCGCTGAACTTAGGTTTCACATTAAACCCTAAGGAAAAAAATCACATTTTCATCTTGTCCTCTGAAACCAGTGATCCAAATTCAACCAAACTTTACAGGAATGATGTACTAAAGGTCCTAAACAAAGATTGCTCATTTCTTTTTGATCCGATAAAAAACATGGCCGCAAGCGCTGAACTTAGGTTAACATTGGACCCTATGGGAAAAACTACAAATTCATCTTACACTCTGAAACCGCTGAAGCAAATTCAACTAAACTTAATAGGAATTATGAACTAAGGGTCCTCAACAAAGATTGCTCATTTCGTTTGGATCCGATAAAAACATGGCTGTCAGCACGGAACATAGTTTAACATTAGGCCCTATTGGAAAATCAAATTTTCATCTTCTCCTCTGAAACCACGGAAGCAAATTCAACAAAACTGTACAGGAATGATGAACTATTGGATCCGATAAAAACATGGCTGCCAGCACGGAACATACTGTAAAAGCACTATTGTTCGTGGGGTTCCAATTTTCGTGGATTTCGTGGTTCGCTTTAACCACGACATTTAGCTCCCGTCCAAATTGATCGTTGCCATCGAGTTGTGATCTCAAGAATTTGAAACCACGTATTTGAGTACCAACGAAACAGTGACATTCATGAAAACCACGAAAATTGATGTCCATGAATAAAAGTACTTCCACAGAAGTGTAAAATTGGATCCTATGGTAAATCACATTTTCATCTTCTCCTCTGAAACCACTGAGGCAAATTCAACCAAACTTTACAGGAATGATGTATGGAAGGTCCTTTACAAAGATTGCTCATTTCATTCCGATCCGATAAAAACATGGCCACCAGCGCAGAACCAAGGTTAAAAATTGGACCCTATGGGAAAATCATATTTTCATCTTCTCCTCTGAAACCACTGAATTGAATTCAACCAAACTTTACAGGAATGATGTATGGAAGGTCCTTTACAAAGATTTCGTTCGGATCCAATAAAAAGCATAGCTGCCAGCACGGATCATAGTTTAACATTGGACCCTATGGGAAAATCACATTTTTATCATCTCCTCTGAAACAAATGAAGCAAATTAAACCAAACTTTGCAGGAATGATTTATTAAAGACCCATAACTCAGATTGCTCATTATGAAAAAGAAAGGAAATGGGGTAAATGTCAAGGAGACAACATCCCATATCCAGGTTAAAACGACCAAAAATAAAACATCTAGGGGTCACCATATGGTCTTCAACACAGTGAGGAACCTCACACCATATAGTAAGCCCTAAATGGCCC